>VWZP01008976.1:648162-796800 GCA_013396995.1 Dicaeum eximium | reverse complement strand
CACTCCCGGGGCTCCGCTCCTCGCCGCGGCGGCCCCGTCATGCGGGAGGCTCGGGCGGCGCGCTGCCGCGGCGCCCCGCAGGGTTCCGCTCGGCTTCATTGAAATCGCTTTGGGTCATTAAATCAGAACTGGTTTCCTGCCCGGGGAAAGCGTTCAGCACTTTGTGTGCCGCGGTTATTTCCTCCGGGCTGCCCCCCTTCGCCGTTGAGTGTATTTATTTATTTATGTATAAGGCTGTTCTCCAGATTCTGTATAGCACTGTCCGTGTTGGGGAAGAAGGATCACCGCAGTTTTCAAGCGTGTTGTTTTCAAAACAGAGGGACTTAATGTGTGTTTCTATTGCTGTATGCACGAAACACAGCACAATGACTGTATCTGTGTGGGAAAAATAGGTTTATATTCGTGTCCTCACTGTTCTGTGGATTGTTTGTTGATGTGGAGATCTTGTTCTTTTCTTAGTACGTTTTGGTTTTTTTTCTCTTAACCTTTTCAGTGCACATCACTACAAGCCAGGATATTTGAGAAAATTCTCTTTTGGCCTGTATGATGCCAAAATAAAAGAGAGTGTGGTATATGTAGTCAATAATAGAGTTACATAATTTAGTATCGCTTATTTTGTTCCTGGATATATGTCAAGAACACGGAGAGAGTATTTATAACATTTTTCCCCCCCTGCCTTTTCTGGGGTGCTGTTTGCACTACGTTACATTGTACTAGAATATTTGCAGGAGATTCGGCCCTGAATCACTCCTGTACCTGAAATAACATCAGGGGCCTTACCTTGCTTCACTTTGTTGATGTCCAGGGCTGCTTCCTGTATGCTCCATATTTTTTTTTGTAGATTTTTTTTTCTGCCCCAATAATCATATTATTTTCTTAATTAAAAAAAAAAAGGTCAAACCTTTATAAATATTTCAGTAGTAGTTATTCACAGTGCTAAGGTACAGAAGGAAGTCTGTGTCATGGACGAATTAATAAACCTTCTTCCTATATGCAGGTGAGCTGTTTGCTTACGTGTTAGACTTCTTTGGAAAAAATGTCTTTATAAGATGATAATGTATGGTTGCAGTATCAGGCCATAAGGCATGATGTCATTATTAGCATATGAAAGGAACAAGCCTAATGGTGCCTTTCAATCAACGCTGCTGTTCTGGCTCTAAATTTCCAAAAATATGGTGGTTGCTTTTGTGTCAGCTGGAGCTACCACAGTGGATGTTAGATGTTAGTCCACATGTGAGGATCTATCTTTCTGTCCTTACTTATATCACCTTAAGATGTGCTCTGAGATTCCATGGAGCTCATAGGGTTGACTGGAAACCACTTTGAAACTTCTGCTTGGTAGTAGTTTAACTTGACAGAATGGTAGTTGAAAAGCCTCCTTTCTGTCCATCTGTCTTTATAAAAACAGCCTTCTGGTGATGCCAGAGCAAAGCCGGGGTTTGTTAGCACTGTGGATTTAGTTTGGCTTGGAGCATTTGCCGGCCTCTGCAAGGACCCTCTGTCTTCCTTAAAGACCTATTGTTTCTTGCTGTTTGTTTTTAGAGTGAATTTAGCTAATGGTCATTTTGATTTCTTTTATGCTTCCAGTGTTTTTTCAAACCTGGTAGAATGCAGAGTGTTGCACCTTTAAGAAACTCTGTGATAGTACAGTGGCTACCAGCCAGAAACAATATACTGTTTTGTCAGATTTCCTGAGAAGAAATTGAATGAATTTTGTGTTTTCTCCTTTATAAGATTAAGTAGTACTGTGTAATGGAAAAGAAATTAACTTTTTCCTTTATGTGCCAACATGCTTTAAGCTGCAGCTAAAGCTTCAATATGCTGCAAAATAAGGGGGATTTCTATGTATGAGACTCAATCTGCAGATTAAATTCTTGAATAATTGCGTGTAATTCCCATTTTTTTTCTTTTTAATCTAGCTCAGCATTTTGTTTGTTCAAAAACTCCTTCAATCAGCCAGTGGCAGAATGCTTAGGATATTGCTTTTACTCCATTGGCTAATGAAGCACCTGTTCGGGTAATGTTACTGAATCGTTGAAAATGAGATGTAAATAATGTGCTTAAAATTTAGTAGCATGTTCAAAATCCTTTATTTGAGACTGTATCCAAAATACTGCCTTTCATAGCATGCAGTGCTCTGAGTGGCTGAGCCTAATTTTGTTTGATCCTGCTGTCATTATGCATGGCATGGTCATAACCTTTGTCTTCACGTTGTCCCTTGCTGATCAGAGGGGGAGAGGCTGAAGTGTAGATCCCACCAGAAGGAAGTGTGTTCATTGCATTGCCAACAGATGGAACAGAATTGACTGTTTAATGTAGAAGTTCTCTAAGCTAATAGGAAAGGAGGTATACTCTTGCAGCCTTGGGAGCATGTGTTTTGGTGCTTTGAAGCTATTTGGTGATAGGTGAGGTGTTTCTCTAATCATATCAGGGCCCTTCGGCATTTGAGAGTGACATAATGTATTATTTTGATATTTGAGTTTAGTATCTGAGAAAAGTTTCTTGTAATTTCCATTGAAATGGAACTAAATTGCATGGTTTATATAAACAACGATGCAGGGCGTCTGTGATGTGCCTCCACAACAACAGTTGGAATATCAGTGAGGAAAAGGCTGAAAATAGCCATGTCTCTGGCAGTAGGATAGAAAATGGTGATACAGCTTTGTGTAGCATGGGTGCATGTTAAAAGGACACATCTTTGTAGGAAGTAGGATATGATGCTAAAATACTGTCGTACTTACAGAAGAGTTCAAGTAGGGCTTTTTGGTTTTATTTTTTTACAGAAACGTAGACATCAGTGCTTGAAATGTGTCTTTTCTTAAAATTGGTTGCATACTTGAAGAAAGTAGCAGAGCAGTTGCATGGTTGGAGTGGTTGTGTTAAATGACTGCAGTTGGACTGTGAATTCTCCTTGGAAGGGCAAGCCCTGACTGTTGGTTGGAGATGGTCACTCACAAGTGGAAATGTGTGTCAGTCATCCCCTCCAGCACCTAGGAATCCTCTTACTTGGTTTGCTAATGAAGTTGGTGTTAGGTTTACAGGTTCTGCTGACAGGATGAACAAGTTTAGCTTTTGAAGCAAACGGGTAGTCACAGCCTTCATTTCACTCTGTGTTCCCTTGGAGAGCTGTGCCTTCTTCTCCAAATACCTGGTAGTACTGGGGAGAAAATGACAAGTGTCCCAGGCTAAGGCTGGTTTGGATGTAGCTATTGGATTGTGCCACAGTTTTGAGTTTTGCTACATTTACACAGTTTTGTGTTACAATTGTTTGTTTGTTTGTATGATTGGGGAGAACGAGAATGCTGATAGCAGTTGCTCAATGAACAATAATACTTGTATTTCATAATTTGTTTCATAAATTTGTCATAAAGTAGGCAGTTTTGAGAAAGTAGACAATAATTGTTTGAAAGAAAGAGAGGCTTGAAAGAGGATCTTTTCTTTGAAGTGTAGTTATCAATGTTTCTACATGGCACAGTTGCAGCTTGTGAGTGTGAAACAGTAATAATGGAAATGAATTTGAAATTGAAGCGTGAGTCTGTCATGGTTCGGCCAAAAGACCCAACTAGTGCAGTCAAACCAAACCTAACAGCTCAAATGGTGCATTGTTTGTACTTTAGAACTAAGGAAATGCCCAAAAGTGGATGGTTGATGGATTATCTGAATTGTTTGCTTTTGGAGGGGGGGGTGTTAAGGAGTCATTGTGACATAATTAATCATTGGGGGTTTTGTTCATGGTATTAGCACTGAAAAGGAAAAGAATGCTGAAAATAAAGACTGGGATGTTGAAATAAAATAAAAAGTACCTATTGTTGAGCTGGTGTTTCTTGATGTTGCATCATGAGATCAGCCAACAAATGGGGGAGTTGTTCATAAAGTGTTTTGGTTCAGATTTCTTAAAGTCTGTGCCTCCTTTCATTTGTGAAGCTGTATATACACACACAATTTGATTTGTAGAGTTTCAGTCATAAAAACTTTAATAGCATTGTCAATATCCCTATGCCTTGTATTGACCACCAGAGAAAGATATTAGGTAACAAAAATTAATGTTTTGATAAGAAGCCCACCTAAATATTGCATGGAGGACAGTCAAATGTGTTTTGTTAAGTGCTGTGGTGGCCAGGATCCATTGGCTAGGATCCACTTCAAAAATCAGATTAAAAGTTTTTGTGCTTGACAAATCCAATGTCATTAGTTTAAAAATTCCCTGAAGGCTAGTATTGTAATCAGATGAGCCCATAGCATACAGCAGTAAATTTAATTTTCTTCCAGGAATGACCAGCAGCATCTTAAAAAAAATAAAAAGCATTAACTGATCCTTGTCAGGTAGAGTAGCCACAGTAGGAAAGAAGAGTTTTCCAGGAATAAATGGAATAAATGTGACAGCTGAAGCTGCAGCACCTCATGGTGAGTGGAGTGGATCAGCCATAGCCTGGTGGGAAGTGGTGTGGTCTGTAAGGATCCTATGGAAAAGATTCTCAAAAGTGCTAATTCACTTAGGTGCCTCATATCAAGGGCATTGGATGTTACTATTTTTTTAACAAAATAGTGTTAAAAAAATTACAAAACCAGCAACTCCCTTTGGATCTTGATTGTCACAAAAGTCCATCTTTGAGTGGTTCCTTAACCTCGCTCTCACAAGAGCATGTGAGCTCCATAATGCTGTGCATTTAAGCATTCCAGCTTCAGAAGTACTTGTTCAGTGGTGTGTTTTCTTTATTTAAGAGGCTTTTTTAAAAGGCCAATCTGCTTGGTTGATCTTACTATTATCCTGCATGATTATTGGTTTGAGTCTGTTTCGAGCTGGTACTTTGATAAAAGAGATTTCTCCTACTGGAAGGAAAGGGTAAAGATTGTAAATGTATCATCTCTAAAATGTAGCCATAACTACATAAACCCATATTTTATGTTTCTTGCTTCATTACTCTAAGAAAAATGTTTACATTGTCTTCACTAACATAAATATCAATCATGGAAGTAATTTCCTAAATATTTATATTGCAGAGGAAAATAAGAAAAATACAACTGTCATGCACTCTGAGTCTTGCAGAACTTCCCCTGGGGAAGGTAAGGTAAGGCTGGGGCTGTACCTGCTGAACCTGAGTGCTGTCATAGGGCTGTGCCACTGTCCAGGTGTCAGAGGCTCCCTGCTCTGCCTGGGCCAGCGTCAGCAGCCCTAACAGAGCACTGCTAAGGGAATAAAAGCCAGGGCTAGGGCCTGTCCCACAATGGATTATGGACAAGACTAAATGCTGTGTTCTGTGAGACAAGAGCATTTAGTGTGTGCTGTCTCCTGCATGGCTTCAGCATCTGGCCTGTTCTCACAGAGGTACAGGTGTAGCCATAGAGATGCTGCTGCATGTGTGTGGATTAGAGAAAGCTCCAATTGAATGCTCTTCATCTAGAGGAAAAACAAGAGGCCACTGTCACTAAGGAGAAAACAACACTTAAGGAAGTTTAGTGCATATTGTTGTTTCATATCTATGTGTCTGTATAAAAAAATTTATACACACACACACATTGTTTCATGTAACAGCCATCTTCATGTTTTGAATAATGCCATGCTGAGCAATGCCCAGACCTTCCCAAAATGCTGTTAGGATCTTGTAAGTGTGTGTAGCCAAGTATCATAATTGGAGTAAATGTCACTGTTTTTGATTGCCTTAGATGGTGTTTTACTGTCAAATGTTCTAATAATCTCTCTGTGTGTAGATATGACATCACTTCTCTGTTTCATTTCTTAAAATGTATTTTGACTTCCTTAGGATGAAATAACTTTCATCAAAATACAACTTTGACCTAGCTCAACTTTATAAACAAGTCCTATTAACTTGAGTGTGTGCTGTGAACTTGCTCTGAGCTTTGGTAATATGTTTTATGCTGGGCTGTTAAGTTGACAGGCTGATATTTTTCATTATGAAGCTATAGGTTAGTGTGGAGAGCCACTGCAAACACTGTGGTGCAGCTGCTCAGCAGATGTAAATTGTTACTGTCCTTAATGTTCCACAGAACTCTTGATATTTCCCACTTCTTGCCGTAGTTTGTGCCATGTATTTAGTTGCACTGAGCAGTGTAGATGTGGTTTTTGTTCCTGATCCCAAAGCTGTAGGCTTTCTCATGCTCGAGAGAGAGGTTTTTAGGGGTTTTTAAATCTCTTTAGGCATTGTATAAAACATACTCTAAATATTGCAAATTATGGAACTCTTTTCATAGAGTTGATTTATGGATACCTTTATATTAAATAGGTAAATAAAGTCAAATTGTCAGACTTCGTGCTCTAAGAGGTGGAATAATCACTGGTTTAAAATGTTATCCTTATTTTCATTGGTTGAATTTGGTGGGGTGTTTTTTGTTTACTTTATTAGGCATTGGGTTTAATTTTGCCTGGTAATTTTAAGAATACTCATTTCCAGTGAGATCTTGTGTCTTTTAAAAATGGACTCGTTGTTTTGGAAGAAATCTTTGCTTTTATATTGTTTAATTTCCTCTTAATACTGATGTTGATACTGTTGTGTGCAAAGGCATAGACTTAAGTACTGGGTTTCTACTTAAGGTACGTCAATAGGTAAAAGGCTTTGGCTCAGATACACTACAAATAAGTCTTAAGATATGCTGGCCCTATCTTGATAGAGTAAATCACTGACTGGAACAATTAACTGCCAAGGCTTTTAAGAACATGAAGTTGGGAGGTTTTTAAACCTTGCTTATGCTTATCTTGGTTTGTAAAGAGTTTCAAGTACTATAAATGTGTGTTCAACACCTCTTGGCATAAGCTTCATCAATTGTCAGCTGTACAAAGGGTGTATGAAGTCAATATGAGGAGGACTAATGCAGATATTTCATTTTCCTTTTAATGTGAGAAGTGCCATGGATTAGCTTGAAAGAAGCTTTTTCTTTTCACACTCTTGGTCATTCCTATGCTGCTGGGTTTTAGGATTTTTTTAAAGTTATACAGTGCACTTTGAATCTGTTTACGGAAGAAAATGTAAGTCTCAGGTCTTAGGCACATCACTGTGTCTCATTTCCAAGGTTTGTGTTGGTATTGTCACCACAGAAGTGCTTTTCTTTGTGGTACTTTGATAAAAATTCACCCAAACAAGTGGGAGACTGGTGGAGGAGCAAAGCACAAGCATTGATGAACTCTCAGTTACTCAGTCTGGAAAAACAGAAATCCTTCTCTTTGGTGTGATTTCAGGGCAACTTTTTGCTCTAATATGTGGAATTTTTTCTGAGAGATTAATGTGATTTTTAAATTATTGATGTCCCTTTATTAATGCATAAGACAGTCTGGGCTGTCTGCATATTCAACAAAGACTTCCCNAACTTTTTGCTCTAATATGTGGAAATTTTTCTGAGAGTCTGGGCTGTCTGCATATTAAACAAAGACTTCCTTATCTGAAATATGCATTGATTAACCACATGTGAAACGTTGTGTGTTGCCTTAGTGTCTTAGCTGGTTATGTGTCATTTGGAAAAGAAAAAGCAGGATTGAATGAGCAAAGGATTTAGCTTTCTACAGGATATGCTTCATGACTTGAGGCTGTAAGTCAGCTGCAAGGAAACTTTATTTGTCAAAGAATTATTTTGGTCTTAAGTTGCAACCCTAACATAAATTGATTAATGTTTACTCATGTAAGTAACCCCGTGAAAAATCAATATTGGAATCATTCCTTGTTAGTACAGAGCAGGTTGTGAAGCCTCTCCCTGCCCCAGCAGTCTGGACAGCAGCAGGGCCAGGACAGTGAGGATCCATGGAGTATCACAACAGTCTGCTTGTGTGTCTTCCTGCTGCTGAGGATGGCTGGTCCTTTTGATCCTCCTCTATCCAAAATACATTTGGAATGTAAATCTCATTTGTTGCCTCTTGGGAAGACAGCAGTTGTCTTTTACGGGAGGAGAAATTAAGAGAGGTTTTGCATCCTGTGGATATAAAATGAGGCTTCTCAGCTAAATACTGTGCTTAGTAATTTGAATAAGGGAAGGTAGTCTTGTGTATAATAATGTTGTTGTTTTTCTTACTGTTTTCAGACTTGCTGTGTATGCCTGGTTCCAGCTAATCTAGATGGATATAATGCTTAATTGGGCTACTGTGATTTACACTTCTTAGATCAGGCCAAGTACAGCTTAAATTGTTAAGTGGATTAACAGGATGTAATCTGCTTTGATTGGTGTATCTGATCAGTTTTTCCTCATTCTGTGCAATGTACTAAGCAACTAGTTTAAAATTTGTTGAAATGTAGTTTGCTGCAGAAGTAGTGCATGATATATTCACATTTCCTGTATATGGGGAGAAAGTTTTCTCCTATGAATATTCTATTTTCTAAGTTACTCATTTGGTATCTGTGTTACTGCATATTATCTTTGTAAAACGTTAGATTTGAGTGAAGACATTTTATCTCATTAAAATGTAAATAGATGTAATAATATTTCTGTAGGTCTTTACTTAAAAGTTCAGTTCTTCTTGTTGTTACTCACCTGAAATTAAAAACTGTCCACGTGTGATCTCTTAGAGCGTGAATGCTCCAAGATGTAGTTAGGTGCTATAGCCATATTTTCATCTGCAGGTGGTATTTCATTTATCTCTAGGTTGTAATAAGTAGCATGGCTAGAAATCTGAGGTGAACAAAATATCACCTATTTTACGGTTAGCAGGAGCTGAATTTTAAATTATTAACTGCTTGAAGTTTTTATCCATTATTGGCATATGGAAAAGTCCCAAGGAATAAAGAGCTAGAAGTGTTTATAGCACTGTTCCTCCTGGATTGTGCAGGAAAATTTTTTGTAGAAGCTTTTATAGTGGAAAGATTGAGTTGGACTATGAACTGTCCCACGGGTGTGTGGATCTGGCACAATGCAGTTAGCAAAACCCAGTATTAATGCTTGAAGAACTGGGGATAAAATGCCCTTGGTTGTAAGGATTCAGCTGTGGAACAGTCTGCCAGGTCAGATCATTGAAGTCTGAACTGCTGCAAATGCTTCCAGAGTTTGAGTTTTGAGGAAGCCCTTTCATGACAAGTGATGTCTCAATGTGAAAAGCTTCTCTTTGCTGCCCTTATCACAGAATCACAGAACGTTAAGGGGCTGGAATGGAAACTAAAGACCATCTAGTCCCAACCCCCAAATTTATCTCACTTTCAAAAAGCATGTAGTAAAATAAACAGTGCTTTTGTTCCTTAAATGTGGCAACCTCTGTTAAACCTGTTTAGGAATTCACTATTGCTTTGGATTTACTGTAATATTGGTCTTGGGGGTGGCATAAACCCAAACCCACCATACATCTTCCTGCCTGTTGAAACTCTAGGATAGGAATATAATGGATCCCCCCACAATCAAGTTTCGTAAGTATCATACCTTCCTAGAAATAGTGTTCTATAAAGAGTTTTGCCTAGCTTACCCTCCAATTTTTGAGTGATAGTTCAACCATTATGGAACTGATTATTTTAAATTCAACTTCCTTACTGTAAGAGTTCAAGTGATTTTATGTAATACTACATTGTGAGATTCTTTTCCTCCTAATTATCGTTGGTTTGTGTTTAAGGTAGTATTTTAATTGGAAAACCACAGAACTCTAATCAATTAACCAAAGAACAGGAACAATTAGTGTTTTAAGACTATGTGTTCTGAAATGTCACGTATCCGTTATCTTTAAATTATTCTTTTGATTACTTTCTTTGAAGTTTTCCTATCTTATCATCTTATATGTCCCAAAGTGCTTTCTCTTCTGATTTCCTTCCTCTGCCACTCTCTCTGTTTTGTCTTCAGGCATCTCTGCAATTATCTTGTCATTCTCATCCCTCCTCAGACCTCCAGTAATTTTTGATTTCTGCAGTTCTCTGTACACACATTCATACTCATGGCTTTTGTCATCCTTTTCTTGTCCCTTTTGGTTTAGTAAGGATGGGAACCTGGAGAGTGAAGTTTTGATTACCCTCGCATAGGGTAGTAGAAAAAAAAAGTTCATTAGAAAGAAATATTGTAGTAGTTGGGGTCACATCTGAAGACAGCCATGCTGGCCAGCTATGGGACTGTCAAAATGTGAACTAAAATGAGGGTTGTATTTGCCAGACAGGGGATGTGTTTAGAGTTTAGCTCCATCTCCCTTTTTCCTGGCCTGTAGCAGATGCCTCAGGTCACCTTTTCTATCAGCTGCTGAACTCTGCTGGTGCGGTAACATTTTTCAGAGATACTGCATCTGAGAGACTGGAAGTCCTTGATGTCAAGTTTTCTCCTGTGTCTCAGGAAAGGGTGGCACATGGGAGCTTTTGCTTTCACCTCCAGCAGCTTCTGTGCATTGGCAATGAGGAGGAACATTCACTTGAGATTTTTTTACCTCTCTTCCTTGATGGAAGAGTGGGATGCTGCTTTCCAAAACAAGCAAATGGAGCAAGGACTGATCAGGATCAATCTGCAAACTCATTTTCTTCAGCTATGCTTATGGCTTTTTTTAGCAGTTGGAGTGAGTTTTACTGTTTTTTTATAGAACTTAGCCATAAAAGATTAAGGTTAGTACCAGGGCTTTTTTTAGTCTCTTCAAAAAATTAAAAATATAGTGGTATGCCCACACACAGAATACTAATTTTAGTTAACATTTTTTTAGCAAAATCATGAAATTGTTAGAGCCATTTCTGAGCTGAGAACACATTTGTAAAAATTTTTAAATGTTTTCTACATATGGTAATTTTAAGCATGAGTCTAGATTGGTCCACAATGCTTTATTAGGTTTTGATAAGTAATTTTATCAGAAGCCAGGAATGTGAGTAATAAGCAAATATAAGTGATTTATATGTACTTTAGGCAGACATAAGTGTTGCAGAAATAGAAGCATCACTAACGTGAAGCAACTGAGGTACCTGAATAGTGAAAACCCTTATTGGTTTCTTTTAGAACAGTGATATTTTAATTGCAGTTTCCTTTTGAGCTCTTTGACACAAACTAATGTGTTTGAATTTCTGGACAAAATAATTCCTCTGGCACTTAAGATGTCCAGAAACCTTTTGTACTCCATTTTGCTTTGTTTGCTTTGAATATGATGATAGGCATTAACACTTAGAAACTCTGCACAGTCTAACTTCACTGTCATAACTGATCTCACTGATATATGTTTGTGTCTCAAATTCTGCATTTTGATGCTTCTGGCTTTCCTACCTAATATTCTTGTTGGAATCAGCTGCTCTCAGCAGAGAGTTTAGAAAGCAGATGTACAAAGATTTCCAGTCATTAACTTTTATCAGTGTTCTCTGTTCCTCTGGTGTGCCTGAGTTCATATGTTGCACTTGGACTGTGGTTGTCTCATTTGAGGCACAGAATTCTAGGCTGTGCTCTTGACTTGCTGTTGTACTTGATGGGAATTTAGCATTGGGTAATGCTTAAAGAGCAGCAACCGAGTTGCAAAATAACATACTGGGTGTATAATTCATACCAAGAAGATCAGTTAGTAAATTTAGAATAGCATTTCTTTTGGGAATCTGTGGAGGCAAACAAGCAGTTTCAAGGGAGATGAGCCACTTTTGCAAAATGACAGTTTGATTGTAGACACTTGGTATAGCTGGTGCTTAACACTGGGTTGCTCTGCAGTTATACTTGGTTGCCAGTGAACAGCTTTGCACTGGGAGAAGAAAAGTAGAAGGAATGGGAAGAAGAGAATTTTGAAAATGTAGTTCAACAAAATGGATTGGATCACGAAGATTAAAGAATAGCACAATAAAGCATCAGGCTTATTGAAAAGGGGAGCAATTTAAGCAAGGTTAATTTATTGCCAGCCTTAAGAAATCCAAACATTTTCATTTATTTTCATTAGAAGCCTGGAGTGTAAGCTGGCTTATTATTTAATTACTTAGGAAATGGAAACTGCAATTATTTTGGTATGTGGATGGAAGGATTGTCAGCTTTTCAGGTTCAAAAGGAGCCTCTGAGATAAGTATCTTGAAACTCTTAAAGTCAGAACATTGAAGGCAATATATGCAATATTTTATAATTATTGTATTTCCAGTTGTATGGTGGTTACCTTGTTCTTCTCTGTACAGTTTTTGTGAGGATAATTAAATAGCCTAATGTTTTGAAAAATTCCAAGGAAGATGAGTAACAGCTCACATGTAGCAGACACCCAGGATGTTTTTTCTATTAGCATGGAGTGGCTCCTACTCTCTACAGGAATGTATTAAACTTTTCCTAATGGCTGTCTTCAAGGCCAGTCCTTATTACAAAAGCGAGAGAAAGGACTTGGGGGGAGGGAAAAGAAGAGGCAGATTTTGACTGGAAGTAGTGTAACTATTTGTTCCCCAAAGCTACCTTTAAAAACAAACCCAAATCGTTTTTGCTGTTGTGGTGAGAACATTTTCTTCTGTCTATGCTTTTCAGTGTGGAGGTGAAATGATACTTGGCTTTGGAAATGCTGTTTTATGTCAATCCATCCATGCAGTAATTCTGCATAAGGGAAGACCTTTCCTGCTAGAGGAAAGCTTTGGATAACTTAATCACATTTCAGCCTCCTGACAAATTGCAGGTGGTGCTCTGGCTGCTCTTCCAGAGAACAGTGACTCATCATGACCTACAGCACTGTTAAGGTACAGGTAAACTCACATTGTGCTGAGTTTTAGATGAACTAAGACTTACACTTGAGTTTTTTTCCATAAAGTTCTCTAAACAATTAAATGCACTCAATTGTGATTCAGTAAATGTTCTTTTGTGACCAAAATACCAAGCTTGTTAAAATACTTCTGGATTCTTTAGGAGAGGTCTTTAAAATATTTTATATAACTTACTATAATTGTTTTATGAGGCATTTCAGAATAAGGAAAATTGTGAGATAGAACTTGAGGTGGGGGGGAGGAAGAGAGGGTTTGACTAAGAGCAAAAAAAAAAGTAGCTACTATGCTTGGAAGAAAAGACAAGTAGGGATAATTTTGCAGTTTTGCATGTTATTGAAGACTGTTCACTTTACAGTACTTCTGTGACATGCAAAAATTTGCTGTATATGTGGGTGAACTTTCTTTTTTGTATTGCAAATTATCGTCTCTGGAAAAATCTTGCTTTGTTTCTTCTTCAAACAAATCAAGCAGTCACAGGATACTCATAGTAATTTGGTGGGAAACAAAGTTTGTGTCACTGGCTATGATTGAACGAGGCAAATTTGGACCTTAATACCTAATTGGTCTCCAAGGCATTTAGTCTTAGTAGGAGTATGGAAAAAGAACGTTGGAGTTCATCTAGAATGTGGTTGTAATGCATGTTTTTGTGTTGCTTCTGTAGTGTGCACAGTATAAACCATACCTGTTTTTGTGAAGTTCATTTCTTATTCTAACTTCTCAGGATTATCTGCTGCAGAGCCCAAGTTAAAGTAATATTGTTGCCTCCAACTCAGTATGATTGTGGTTGTCTTTTTTTTCAGGGAGCACCTTGAGTACTATCAGACACATGTTTGTATTTAATATTTATAGCATTCATGTTGACAGTTTTGAAATTGAACAAGAAATTGGATAAGGGAATTTATGTAAGTTTTAAAATATGTTTCTGTTATAATTGATCTTTAGACATGTGAGAGGAACTGAAAAGCAAAAATTAAATTTCATGTCAGACACTGAGATGGTATTGCAGGGCTAATTTTGCACTCTCTCAAACTTTCTTCCTCATTTTCATATGGACCTTACAGGCAGAGGCTTAATGCAGGACTGGGATTCTGCATAATATATTTATTATAAAGTGTGTTTATCACCCTTCAAAAGGTGGCTACTTCTGTGGTAAAAATGTGGGACTGAAAATTGGGGTGTTATGGCAAACTCAGGTCAGAAGCAAAGAAGGTATTGTCCTTGTCTTGAAAAAAGTTGCCAAAGAATTGTTGCCCAGAATGGAACACTGAGCAATAAATCTGTGTTTGATAATGGAGTGTATTTAAGACCTGAACTGTTTTGAAGGTGAAATCCCAAATCATCTAAGCATACTTTTCAGTCCAGTTTGGCAGAATGCTGAAGTGCCTGCTTAATTTCCATAGATGCTTAATCAGATGCCTGGGGGAGAGATGCAGTTGCAGATGTTGAGAAGTTTAAGTCAGGCTCCTTTCCCTTTTGAAAATCAGCTCTATTTTTACAAAGCAGAATCCCTAGATTATCTTTTAAAAGGAGGTTCTTGTAAGGTTTTTTTTCCCCCTTGAGAAAAAGTTTTAAATAAAAAAAGACAATTTCTTTTTGAAATGGAGAAATATGAGTGTAGATGAAATGAATACTAGAGCTTCCCATCTTTGAAATTACTTTTAATAACAAGCACAGAGAAGTTTAAGTGTGTTATTGCTCAGATTATTCTTCTGTTATTTTCTTGTTGATTGCTGTAGATGCCTGTGTATTAAAATGCTAATTTTTTTTTCAGGTTAGCCTTTATTTATGATGTGCAGTTTTTGACTGACTCATGCCTTAGGTGATAGGCCTTATGTGAATGCAGGTGGATGTTCTTTTTTGTGATTTTTATAGTGTTTGTGGTTTAATAGGATTACTGGGGCTTTACCCTGAGGTTCTCCAAGTCAGTAAGTCAGTGTCAGCTTGCTGCCAGGCATGTGCAATACTGACCATAGGGGCATTAGAGTGAGCAGTTGTGTGCTTAGAAACCAGCAGCAGAAGCTTGGTCAATAATGCTCAGGGTCTGGCTCTTCTTAGGGATGATATCCTCAGACAGTCTATGTAGCAGAGAAAGGCAAAGTAATCCTTTATTCCACTCCCTGCTCCCTAGCCAAAACACAAGCTGAAATGCAAACCAAAGATTGAACAGTCTAACTGGATGAAATCTGTTCCTACACTAGATCTGAACATGACCAGTCAAGTGGATCCCTGTTTATTTATATGTTTGTTTCAAGTGTTCTGCAGGTCATCTGGGAACTTTTGTCTAAGAAACATTTTGGATATTAAAAGGAACCACTTTCTTCCTGTGATTCACAAGAACAAGTGAAGAACCAAATTTGGAGATCAAGAGATGGAGATTCCAGAAAGAAATGCTGTTTGCTTCACAACCTTTATATAAGTTCTTCCAGAGATAAACTGGAGCCTTCTCTTTATGAGCACATTATGTGACAGGGATTTGCCCTCTGTCTTTCCCAGTAAACAGTTCCAAGGTTCAGCTGCAGTTACTGCTAGGAAATTGCAGACTGTTTCAAGGTTGAATTGATGCAGCTTTAATTGTTAGCTGCTGGATCCTATTGCATTACTATCAGCAAGTTTGAAAAGGTCTTGCTACCAGATCTGCTTCTAAGGGAATAAGTGCTTATTTCTGATAATCAAATGACCCATCATTCTTTTCTTCATTTAGCTGACATGGACAGGGCTCCCTGAGACTTCAAAAATGGAAAAAGTAGATAGGAGAGGAAAATAAATGGTATATAATGATTAGAGCATAGGATGTGAAGCAAGTAAGATGATATTTATGAAACATGTCCCACTGCAGAGACAGAAACATTGAGAAAATGAAGAAGACCTTTAGGTGCTTTCCCAAGCCCTTGAAGTCCTCCATGTGAAATGGTGCCTGGCGTGGATGGTGGTGGTGCCAGCGTGGATCTTAGCCAAGCACTGCATTGTAATTTTCCATGATTGCCTTTGAAGCAAAGACCATAAAACAGGAAGGTGTTAATACAAACTTAGAGCTTGGCTGAGACTCTGGGAATGATGCTTCTTGGAATTAGTACTTAGGATATTAATCCCCATGTTTTGTTAAGAAAAACAGAAGAATTGTACAGTGTATAAAAATGTTTAAATACTTCTTTTCCCTCCCAACAGTATTGACTTCCCATATCCATCTTATCCAGTGTTGATTTAAGCTCTAATTTTGGGGCCACTTTGTGCACATTTCCATTACATGCATTATGGATGCACAAAGTATGCTTACACAAAAAGGGCTGTAGTGTGTAGCTCCATACTCTAAATTTAAGGATTTGTAAGGTAGCAGAGGAAGGACTAAGAATAGCTCTAGAAAAATAGTGGTTGAAGGTTGCTACTACCAGAACCATTCATCCAGCCTACAGCCCACTCTCTGTGTGCTCTGCAGCTGTGCCAGAAAATATGCTGTATGAACAATTTGGACAGTTGTGGCCGATTCCGTGTTTTTTGGCTCAGCTTCAGAGTGAATCTGGAGGTGTGCACACGCTTTCTGGCAAAATACCCTTTTCAGAAGTGCTGGGGGAGGGCATGTAACCCAGTAATTATGTCTGGACAGGCTCAGCTGCACACATGCCAGTTCAAGAGACAGAGAGGAAATGCAGGACTTGGTCTTCCACTGGTACTGGAAGAATCTCAGGTGTCTTGCCTGGTCAGGAAGAGTGGGGGTACTGTGTTCTCCTGAGTACAGATGAAAACTTTGTCTAGCCTTGCTGGGTGAGGTAATACTGAATCTCACCTCCCCAGGAGCTGTGTATTGGATGGGTGCATTCTCCAGCCTGTATGGTGTAGAGAGGCAGAATGGTTGGATTGAATTCTGTCCTCAGAAGCCAATTCTGTGGCAGTTGCTGGATCCTTCAGGATCAGGACTTCCAAATGGACTTCGTACAGTTCTCAGGTGTCATTTGTCTTTTCGCCATATCTTAAAATTTATTTACTGCATTCCTCTGTTTTCTTTGTCTTTCTACCAGCTTTCCTTTTGTGTCCTTTTAGCTTTTTCCAGTAATTACTAGCACTGATCCCACTGGTGTAGCATTTTTTTATTTGAAAAATATTCAACTCGGCTGATGACACCTGGAATCAAGCCAGTAAAGGCTAAAGAATGACTGGAAACAAAGTCTGCCTAAGTTTCCTCATTTGGAAATGAAATGCCTGACTAGGATCTCATCTGTTTGAATTTTTCTTTGTTTTTTCTTTGAATAGAAGCTGGTTTTTGACTGTAAGGCGATATTGGTGAGGATGTCCATAACACAGGCCTTTCAGATACCTGTTTTTCCTTGGCCTATGGAGTTAATGGCACACCATTTGATGCTGTTACCCTGTGGAATCATGGAGTCATTTAGGTTGGAAAATATCTTTACGATTCTTTAGTCCAACCATTAACCCAGCACTGCCAAGCCCACCACTAAACCATGTCCCTATATACCAATTCTGTACATCTTCTGAATTCCTTCAGGGATGGTGACTCAACCATTTCCCTGGGCAGAGGGTTTCAGTGTTTGACAACTCTTTTGGTGAAAAACTTTTTCCTAATATCCAATCTAAACCTCCCCAGGGGCACCTTGGGGGCATTGCTCTTGTCTGTTCCTTGCCTGGGAGAGGGGACTGACACCTACCTGACTACAACCAACTAAAGTGCAGTAAGGTCCCCCTGAGCCTGCTTTTCCCCAGGATAAACTCCCTCAGCCACTCCTTATCAGATCTGTGCTCTTCACCAGCTCCAATGACCTTCTCTGGACGTGCTCCAGCCTCTCAATGCCCTTCTGTAGTGAGGAGCCAAGAACTGAATGAAGGATTTGAGCCTCACCTATGCTAAGTGTTTAAATAAATTCATACTGCTTTCACTCATGTTGGGTGTCATGTTGGGTGTGTGTGTCATCCTAAGAAAACAAAAAACATATTGCAGAACACTGAAAGGAAGGAAAAGCCTTTCTGTTTATTCTTCTGTGTGGTTTTGTGGTGTAAATAGTATGGCACTGCAGCACTGTGGAAATTAGGAGTTAGTTGCTAATTAGTTAAATGTGCCCTAAGCTAATTTTATTTCAAGTCCCATATGTTTGGTGTAGAGCTGTTAGGGAGTGGAAGGTGAGTGTGTTGGGAAGACAGGCCAGGGAGCTGCCAGGCTTCTCCCTTGCCCCCATCACAGGGTGAAGGCAAACTGTTGGATGGGTGTCTTTGCCTCAGAGAGGGGAGTAGAGCACTAGAAGCAAACACTGTTAATAGCATCAACTTGGTATTTTATGCTGGTAGTGTTTTTGTAAATACTATAGAAAATCAGAGACTCTGAGTTTTTAGGAAATCCCAAAGGTATCAGGAAATTTGATGCACATGTAGCTTAATGAAGCTTTGTTAGCTGAAAGCCATTTTTTTGTTGCGTAGGAGTCTTCAGTGTTTCTAAGTCTTGTGAATTTTCTCTCTTTTTACTTGTATATCGGTAGGAAAAATGGACATGCTTCAAAGTACTGTGCCAGCTAATTCAGCTCAGAGAAAGTCACCTTTGTCTCTTACTGCTTTGTTTTCAGTGAAATGCAAATTGCCTTTCAGGTTGATGGTAATACCACAGACACATTGCAAATAGGAGATTATGTAATAAAGACTGAGTGTGTGTTATTTGATAAACTTAAAGCTTTGGTCTAGAAGGAATTCTGACTCAAACTATATAAGCATTACAGTGAAATGCAGGTGAATGTGAGATATAACTCAGGGTTAAGCTTCAGAAACATTTAACTTGGATTAAGAGTTGAGTGATTTTCAAGGTTAAAAGAAAGTGTAACTTTAATTCATCAACTGTGTAATCAATGTGTCGAGTTCCCTTTACTTTCCTCTGGAATCACCCTAGTTTGTCAGGTTTCTTTTTTTGTTTGGAGAAATTCAGGATCAGTGTCTAAGATTTGACAGAAGCTTTGGATAATTCATTGGTCTGATGAAAAAGGTGTGCTGCAGGATTTGGCAATTGACTTAATTTCTTATTGCAATTAGTATGTTGGGAGATAACAGACTAATGTTGGGTATCATTGTAAAGATAAACTAAAACCACGATGAGCTTTGAACTTTGGTATAAGAAGATACAGTTGTATTGAACTGAGGGAAGGTGACCCATCTCTTTTAAAACTCCCACTAAAACTGGTTTTGCTGCACAATTGGTCCTTTTGGAGATTCTGAATCTGAGATTAATGATTATTGGCATGGCTTAACTAAATAAAGGTCTTTTTGGGCCTGAAAGCAGCAGAAAAAAATCTGTGTGGTGTTTCTTTTTTCTGTGAATGCTTTTTTCTTTTTTGTTTTTGTAGGTGAGGAATCACATTTAACTTTATGCTCCTGATTGCAGTCTGTAATAAATTTGTGAGAGTTTCACAGTAACAAGATCAGACAGTGAATCAATCAAAGATGTTCTTGTATTGGGTTTGGCTTTTGCTGGTGCCAGTGATGTGGCTTCTAATCCATCAAAAAAGATGAGCTCTGCTTCTTTATCACTGAGATACTAGATAATTGTTTCTGTCAGGATCTCTTGATTTTCTGTGTGCATCCCATCAGTGAATGAGAGTTTGTATTAACTCTCACTGCATGTTATGTTAATTTTTATTTGATGCTGGGTTTTGATTTTGTAGATGTCTGAAATTCTGTGGCATTGTTCTGATTTCAGCATTTTACGTCATCATTTGCTGAGGCTAATGGATAATGGTAGCCTTGGAAGTGGCCCTTCAGAGCCTCTACAACCTAAAGTGAATTAGAGCTTGACCTAGAATGATACCCCTTGTCATGAGGATTTAAAATCATAGAATGGTCTGGATTGGAAGAGACCTTAAAGGCACCCTGTTGCCATGGCAGGGACTGCTTCCACTAGACCAGGTTGCTCAGAGCTGCTCCTACCTGGCTGTAAATACATCCAGGGATGGGGAGTTCACAGCCCCCCTGGGCAACCTGTTCCAGTGCTGCACCACAGAAAGGAATTTCTTCCCTATATCCTAGCTAAATCTATCCTCCTTTGGCTTAAGGCCACTCCCTTGTCTGTTCACTCCTCACCCCTGTGAAAAGTCCCTCTCTTGTGGGCCCCCTTCAGGGACTGGAAGGCCTCCCCAGGGCCTTCTCTTCTCCAGACTGAAGAGCCCCAGCTCTCTCAGCTTGTCTTTATACTTGTTTGTGGAGCTGAGAATACTCTATCTGAATCCAAATTTTCTGACTGATGCTGTCTACCACTCTCTGCTTTCTTTCCAGTCCAAATTTTAGGTTTAGTGATGTACATCCTAATTTGGGTACCCACTGACCAATCTAATTTTCTTTCTATATGTGGATGATTCCTGAATCATTTGCCATTAAAGTTTTGTTCTCTGTTCCAAGCAGTGAAATTTCAAGTCCACACTTCATTTTTCTGGAAGCCTGTGCATACTTCTGTTCTTCCACTGCTGGTGTAAACCCTTCACTGTGTCACACAGATCCTGCCCCACTGCAGTTTGTGGGGCAGGAGCACCATAAATACTCCCAGTTTCCTTGTTTGCTAGCATGAGGTGTTTCTTTTGTGGAGTACTTTGTATAGTGCTTATAATATCATGAGTGCTTTTTGGTGTAAGACTGTATTCCTCTAATACTGGGCAAGTTTTAAGAGTTATTATTAATCCTTAAACAGCGGATTAAAAAGAGGAAGCTACAGAATTAGAAATTGTAAAATGTATGCCTGCCTCCTTCTTGGGAATGAGTTTCATCTTGCCTAACCACAAGAATTATGTCTTGAAATCCTTTTTAACCTGGATTGTGCTGTGATTCTATTAGGGATGTAGAAAAAGAAGCTTTCCACTAATAAAATTTAGAAAAGGCAACAGAGGCTGGGTTTTTCAGTACCTGTGAGTAGCCTAGCACTTGTGTCTCCAGGGTGGCTTTATTTGTGAATCTTCACACATCCACTTCTGTGTAAAACTGGGCTGCACCACTGGCATTTACTATTGCATGGCTGATGTATTAAATAAGGAAATAGTACTTCAGGCTCTCATGTATAATAATTTGTTAATGGGAGAAAAGACAAGAAAATAAGAGGATAGATCCTAAGTCTAGAGAAAGAGAAAGGTAGAAGGCAGTAGGGAGAAAGAGGATATGAATGGATTCTACAAGTAATAACTTCTAAGGTTTTTATAAATTCAAGCATATTTTTCAGCTTCTGAGATGCTCTTGGCCTTTTGTAAGCTTTCTGAACACTAGGAAAGCTGCTGAGCAGCTCAAGTTTTAAAAAGGCCTGGTACAGTGGTAAAGTTTCCACAATGCTAAGTTGGCCTTTCATCTGCATTTTTAACTGTCAGGTGAGAGCAGGATAGTTAGAACCATTTTTCAGGCACACACAGGGCTCTGCTCTGGCAGAGCTGTGGAGAAAAACTGGCAGATCTCACCCTGAATCAATATAACACTTCCCACTGGCTTGTAGAGAGCCCAGTGCTTTCTAAAATGCAGGCTCTAGCAAATTGGACATTATTTTGAGATTTTTCTGTGCTGTTGACCTGCCAGATGCTTTTTATTTTGATATTCATTTATGTGTTTAAGTATTTTTTTGTTTATATTCTTCAGGGCTTGATCAGGAATTGATCTTACTCTGTGAGATAGAACACCTTCTTTTATTCCTGCTTGGGGATATTTCTTAATATCTTAATACATTAATATTCCTTGGGCAAGAGGGTATTTTTTTCCCCAAGTCCATTAAGGTTGGATAGGCTAATTTAAATCAAGCCTTACATGATGAAATCCAAGTAGGAAGCTTCACAAAGATAATGCTTAAGGATGTCCAGTCAATAATGATTTTGTTTCATAAGAGATTTTTTTGTAGTGTAGACTGTTTCTTCCCAAGCATCCAAAACATCCAGGTTTTCACTTCTACCTGCTAGAGAACATGGTTGGGTTTTTCTAAATTTAAAAATTCTTACTAAATTTTTTTTTAGAGTTTGCTCCCATTGCCCAGATGGCTGCCGTCATACCTCTTTTACCATAAAGAATGTCAAAGTCACATTGATTCCATGTTTTTTTGTGGCTCCAGGCTAAATGAATGCTTGTGTGCAGCCCCATAGTTCTGTGATGTTTGTGCCACTTGCAGGATGGGTGTAGGATAGCAAATTGTTCCAGGGAAGTGCTCACAGCCCTGAGCCTGGCAGAGTTCAAGAAGCTTTGGACAACACTCTCAGGTACACGGTGCGATTCTTGGGGATGGTGCTGGGCAGGGCTGGGAGCTGCACTCAATGGCTCCCTTCCAATCCAGCACATTCTATGATTCTATGAAATTTTGGCATAGCTTTGACATCAGAATAAAAATGAAAACTTGAGGCTTGGATTCTTTCCTGCATTTTTAGGCTACATTTTTGGCTACAGCAAGTGAAGCTTGAGACATGCAAAGAGCCAAGTCCACCGTGACAGTTCCATATAAACAAGTTCACCTCCGCTATCATGGAAAAAACAAAAATATTACAGTACTAAAAAATCAACCCCCCCCAGCATTTCTAAAGGATTGATGAATTTAACCAGTGCTGAAAAAGTATCATCCACTTGTGTAGTATGTGTATTATCTGTATTTTTTGTCCCTTCTAGTCTAGACAATTTAGGATGCCATAAGTGAAGTTTCCATGTCAGTTGTTTAAGAGTGCTGGGATATTGTGGAAACAATGTGAATGAAGAGCAGGGGTCATTTCTCAAACAAAACATGACGGCTTCCTTGTGACCCCCATTGTTTGTGGACTTCATGCTGAGCAGTTCTAGAGATGAATTCTGACATGCAGTAAACTGGTGCATCCAGGCACTAGAAAAAGTCATTCTCACAGAGGTAAAAGGGCAAGTACCAGGTGCTGTCATGTAGTAACTGGCACAGCTCCTTGAAAAATCAGTTAAGCTTATCTTGGTTTATGCCAGCCTCAAGTATACTCTTGAAATACAGCTAGGACATGTTCTTACAAATAAATAGATATGATAATAATTTTCAAAGTGAATGGGAAGTTACTGCATGTTACACATATTAATCTGCTTATCACTCTTAAAGATTCCAGTTTTCTCCATTGATCATTAATAATTGTGAATATCACACAAGTGATATGCATCTAATTTTAAATTATGAATCTTACTGGGTTGATATATGTGATGTTGGTGAGTGTAATGTTTTTTCTTTATAGGTTTGTATTTTTAACATATGAAGGAAAACAATCAGAACCATAGTAGTAGTGTTTCATGTTCTTAGAGTACTTAGGAAAGTACTGGTAAAAGAAGCACAAAGAGAAAATACTACAGAAAATGAAGGGGATGAGTTATAAAATGTAGCATATTAAATAAAATAATACTATGAAGATAAAGGATTGCTACTATATTGCAGTAGTATTAGCCTGTAACTATTGTTACCAGTTTGTCTTTCTTGTCAGCAGCGTTCTTCAGTTTCTCTTTTTGAATTGGAACATTTTATTTAGACATCCCTCATTCCAACATATTTTTTACTTGCTTGGAAACAGATTATTGTTTTACTGTATCATATTTTTCTCCAACAATACATGTACAAGGGATATCTGTAATTTTGAGGATCTTTTTTCTTCCATAATTATGATCTGTCCATCTGTTTCCATGTGGGGTCTTATGCATTGCCATTGTTATAAATACCAGTGAATGCAGATACTGCAATGACTCACTGATGGTACATGTCTAATCTTTAAGTATCTCTGGAATATGACAGTGTTTCAGGCTTCATAAATACATCAGATAGATGTTGCAATGTCTTCTCATGGAGGTCTTCCTCAAAATAATTATTAGCATGTGGTAAAAGTCGAACCGAGTGTGTTCTACAGAAATGAAGAGTGATAATTAGAGTTTTAATATCGTTTCCACTATGCCAGTAAGACTTCCTGAAAAATAACATTAGAAGAGTTAAGTAGCAGCTATCAAAAGTATTTATGTATGTCACTCACTGAAAATGGTTTTCCATTTAATCCTAGAAAAAGTAGACATGATACATTGGATTTGATGAGCACTGGCAATTTAGTGTGAAGGCAAATCCCTCCTCAAAAGGAAGAAACAATTTGTTCTCTACAATTGCATTTAGGAACCTAAACTTTGGGATGAATGACATTAAGTGTTATGAACAATTCTCCTGAGCACTATTAAATATTTTTGGAAGCTTAATTCGAACAAATTGGCTGTTATAAGCTTCTTCCTTTATCCTGGAACGAGTGAGTTTAATTTATATATAATACCTAGGAGTCTGTACATGTGTCCAACTCAGTTTGAACACATGCCATGAGTTTTTTTTAAGTGCTGCATAAGGATTGTACCATTAAACATCATAAGTACATTAGTAAACATGGATGCATGTAATGTTGGTAGATGAGCTTTGTTAGAGCAAGGGTGTCCACTGCAATTCTTATTCTAAAATGTTTACAAAAAAATGACTAATGAAGGTGCTACCATAGTATGCTTGTGTTCTGTTCAAAGGCAATACATGTAAGTACTGACCCAAGAATGGGTGATGCTGTGAGTGACCTTAAGAAAAGATCAACTCTGTTGAAAACACTTGATGGAAGTTCTGATTTCCAGTTGTGATCTATGATGAATTAATGAATCGTTAGTGTTTTAATGTCTTCCTCTTTCTCCTGCCCTCTTTAAATACATTTAGGAAACAAATGTTTCCGTAAAGTCAGATTCATTACTAAAGAAAGGACTAAGGCAAAAAAAAACCCCCAACACTTGAGATAAGAACCAATGACTGCTGTACATAATGCTTCTCTCCTACCACCCATAGATACCTTGATGCAGGATAAAATTAAATTACTGTTGATTTTTTGCTGATTATGTTCAGTTGTTCTCTTAGATTATAGTGGTTGAATTCATTACATTATGCATTTACCAGAAGTAGAAAGGAGTCTTCTTAAATCCCAGCTACAATATAGCAGTGTTTTGATTACATTGAAAAATTCTGTGGCAATTCACAATGAATATTTTGAAGAGGTTATAAAAATTTATTTCTTTCTAAGTAGTAATTTATTTGAGGTCAAATCAATTAATTTACTCATTGAGAATACTGTGTCTGCATAATTTTCTGGCTTTTTGGGTCCCTTTCTCAGAAGGGTGGCAGGGAGGTGGCTGGGGGTGACTTTGATGGGGTAAAGGACAGCAGGGAGCTGGCTGAAAGCTGTGCCAGGGCCCTGAGAGAGCAGTAAAACCATCTCACAGAGAGTGGAGCAGAGGAAAGGAAGGCAAAGAGAGGCTGGGTGGGAGAGGCAGAGATGGCTGATACTGCCCATAGTGTTTGTTTTTTTGGCATATATTGTGCTAATCTTTTTTATTTGTGTTACTCCAAAAACACGGATCGGTTCAGAATGAAAGACGTTGCATGTGAAGCAATGCAGTGCACTACAGATATTGACTACTGCTTTAATAAAGTCAGTGTAGCTATTGTTGGGGAAAAGCTGATAAATATTTTGACACAAAAATAGAGAATGTCAGCCACTTACTGTGGGGAGTTTGGCAGTCTTTCCAAATTAGGCAATTTGGACTAGTATTCCATTAATTTTGGCCAACTTTCCTGGCACTGTACTGGTTTATCAGAAACATCACTAATAATTTTCTGAGAGTGAATTCTTTTGGAGAAATAAGATGGGACACTTTTCTATGCATGGGAGAAGATCGTGTATGTAAAAGACTGACCTATGATAAAATAAGTCCTCCTTTTACTTATTTCACTGTGTGCAGATGATCTATATTGAGTGCAGGAAGAGTTGTGTGATGGGCCTCAAACTTACACATTCTTTACAGTGCATCAAAGGGCCTTAGGAACATGCACTTGATCACTGCAATAAATTTTGGTAATTAGAGGCATGGAAAAATGCTGTTCCTACAAAGTGAGTATAAAGAGTTGAGACTGTTATCTTTAGGAGAAGGAAATCAAAGGAATGCTGAAAGCATGCCAGATTGTGTGTTTAGAGCCTGTAGCTGTAAACTCTAAAATTCATAATGAACTGTGAGATGAAGAGTTTGGGCAAAATACTGATGTGGTCAGGCTAGAACCAGGTCCTTGACCAACAGAAGCTGGAATGCCCACCCCTTTAGTTGAAGCTTTTCTCACAAGAAGGGTAGGACAAGAAAGATTATTGTTAGATAAGAAACTATTGTAAAAAGAGTGGGTTTCTCTTGATAAATAAATTGGGTTTTATCAAAAGCACCACAATATTTGAAAGCAATCCAGATTAGGTATTTAATTTAAAAATAATTTTGGCATTGTTGTTATCTTAGAGAGTCATTGCTGAAATAAACTTCAGTATCTCTAATCAAATACTTGGTTTCAAACTATTATGCCTTTACATCCTGCAGGGCACAGACTAATATTTTCCGTGAGTCAAAAGAGAACAGTGAGAGTGTGGGCAGGCAGCAAGATTTGTGGGGTTTACTTCAAACTACACCTTGGCAATCAAAATGTGCATTTTCTTCTGTTACTGTTTCTGGCTTGCAGATATAGGATTATATCAAGTGAAATCCTCACTGGGGATAAAAATTTAAGGAAAACAGAAAAAGTGGTAGTAAAAAGTGTTAAAAAATGTTTTAGTGAAGAGATATTTTGTTATGATGTGTGAGAAGGTTTCTCCCTTTTTCCTTTTGTTTTTAGGACATGACTTATCTTCTGGCACAGCTGCTTCTTACCATGCTGGCCATGGTAAACAAAACATGTTGGATGTGTTTTCCAGGTTGGCATATTTGCTTCTTTTTGTTGATTTTTGTCTCCTTGGAGAACACGTCACCTTGTTGTGTTTAATAACTCAAACAACTTGCTTGTGCATATAGCTTTAAAAAGTCATACTTGGAGTCTAGTGATTTTTTTTCTTTCTTTTTTTGTTCCCTGACATGTTTCCTTTGTTAGACAATGAGTCACAAGCTGTCTCATCCTATTAATAGCTTATTAATTTTTAATTTCAAAGTCTTCTTTTGTAAATGTACTGTATTGAGTAAATCGTTAGGAGTTCTGTGCTTCTCTAAATAATTATGCATTTCAAGGTAGTTCTATTAGTTTAATTCATTGATTATACACAAATTGTATGAATTAACAAACAACATGCTAATAAAATCTGCTGTTTATTGAAGGGTGGCAGTTCTCTCGAATAAAACATGGCTCTGGAAAACTGTTCCTGGCAGTGTAGCTTGTTCATAATGTTTTGTCATTTGTTTTTTCAAATCCTAATTCCTACTTGTACCAAAAAAAAAAAAAAATTGGAAACAAGATCAACAATATGAATTCTGTCTAATATTCTGACAATATTCTTCAGTCTTTTTTTCATAAGTATTTTGAAATTATTTTAAAATATCTACATCGTTCATGGCAATGCAGTGCTAGCATCTCTTAGGTGCCAACTACAGAAGGTGTCAGGGATACTGTGAAAGAGAATTGAGGAGAGCTTTATATAGAAATTCTCAGTTGAATGTGTCAGGAGGATTTAAACCATTTTCTTAGTGTATCATACTTCAAAAGGTGTTTCAGGGACAGTTAAAATGATGGTGACAAATTCTGATAAGGAACCTTGAAGCAAATGGAGGAGGAAGAGCCCCAAATCTAGAAGTAATGAAAAATATGCTTTAAAGTAACAGTCATTTCTGTGGTTTTCTTACTGATTTCACAGAATAATGTTAGGACTGGAGATTTAGTCCTGGGAGCTTCCTTATTTGAGAAACTTTATTACACATATTCAGATTCCTCTGACCAGTTCATGCCTCTTCACTCTGCCTTTTCTACTCCCTAGTAAAACCTGAACTATGTGAACTTCAATTCTCTTAAAAAGAAAATGCAACTATGATTATGTGAGGTTGATGTTAGATGTAAAATAGATGTTGTATTTCCAGTATCTCAGCTACTTCTAGTTTCATCTTAAGCAAAAAGAATGGCATGTTATGAAATGCACGGTGTCTACACCGTGGTTTTGACTAATTGGAAATCATAATGCTTAAAAAACCCCACCAACCAAACAAAAGGAAAAAAAAAAGAACCAACCCCCCCCTAAAAAAAAGCTCCAAAACCACCCACAGAGCAACTGTTTAATGCCCATGAGAGAGTTGATTGTACTAAGCTGAATATCCCACTGTCAATCTATTAATATGGAAGAGTTTAGTCATAACTGAACTCCAACTGTGGATTAATAATGGAATCATTACAAATTCTAGGTAAGAAGAAATGATCACCCTTGCTATGGCTCTCATGTGTGTTATGAGCTTACAGTTAGTGGTGCTTATAGGAAATGACATCTCCACCGTGAAAATCTGAAGTGAGTAAACTCATATTTGCTACGTGAAATGTATTTCTGATAATGTTTCATTTGATGATTAAAACAAAGTGAGATCTCAGTTTTGTTAGAGCTTTTTGTCATCAGAAGTCTCTTTTATTTGCAAGACCTCAGGCACAATGGATGTTAGGCTTTACGCTGGTGCTGAATGAGCCTTCCCATCTGCTGAGCACTCCAGCGTGGCACAGAGGGTCCTGTTAGCTGCAGCAGGTATTGAGCTTGCCTTTACCTGGTCAGCAGATCTTTGTGTGTGTGCTTGAGTTGACCCAGGAAATGCTGGGGGGGAGCATCCTCTGGCTGCAGTTGGAACTTTAGGAATGATGCTTCACTGGCTACACTGTTTCTGGATAATGCTAAATTGAATTTTACTGTGTGCTCCACCAAATATAACTGGAAGACATTATTTGTGCCGTAGCACAGAAAATTTCCTCAGTCTGTATGTAGATTGTAAGACAGCTATAAAAGCTCATATTATATTTAGATCTGTTTGGTTATTGCTCACTAAATATAGACAATATCCAAAATTATACTTTTTAGCATTAAGGAGTCATGTATTTTTCACTAGTTGCTTTTCTGGTCTCCTATGCTTAAATCACTTTATTTCTGTTGCCTGGCTGTGTGACACCCTGTGACACCCTCTGCAGCATTCTGTAATCTCCAAGAATTTCAGTGCCTGTTATATCATGCTTGACTATATACTTGATTAAATCCTCCCAGTAGCCTGTAGGTAGCAGAAGGTACTGCCCCTGTGGCTTAAATTTCCAGTAGGCATGCCTGATAAAAAAATAAACACGAACAAACCAACAGAGAACCCCATCAGACATTTCTTAGTGTATCCATCATAGCTGGATGCTGGTTCAGACTTTTCCAAGGATGTGGTTAGAGCATAAAACCTCAGTACCTTTCAGCCCCTGGGGCCTGCAGACACCCTGCACTCCCTGTGCACACCAGAGAAGAAGTGGGACTCTCAGAAGAGTGAAATGTAAGAATTGCAGGTTCTGATTAGCTCTGAAAGGCTGGTGGCATGACATGGGAGCCGTTTAATTTTCTGACCCTCATGGAAGTTCCCTGATGGATCTGTGGCAGTATTTTCTGATCTTTTAATTACCACGTCTCTCCCCGTGCAGAATAGTCTGTCCAACCACTAAGTGTGCTATTAACACTTTTCAACAGCCCATCGATTGGCTTTTGTGTAGCCGCTGCTCCCTGAGCATCCGCTGGGCAGAGCTGAACTCCAGCAGATCAGCACCAGCTCCCGTCTCCTCGATGGCCAGTGCTCTGGGAGAGATGGAGACAATTCCAGACTGTGTACATATCATCTTGGCATACCCATGCACGTGGATGTAGTTCAGGACCCGAGAGGTTTGCTACATCACGAGGGTTCACAGCAGAGAAAGTAAATTTTAATATTTCATCTTGTGCGGTTATGCAATCCTTTGGTTTTGAAACTGTTTATTGTTGTGTGTGCCTGTCCTTTGAATTTATTCTAAAATAAGTATTTGCCAGTTTGCATTGCAGTTCGGAGTGTTTTCCTGGGGTTTTCCCTTGCACTGAATTATCAGCTGGCATATCTTAACCCTTATATGCCACAAGCATGCTGTGCCCCTCTAGGTGTACGTTTGCTAGGTCTTCTTTGCCATTTGCTTCAGGAGCTGAAGCTCTGAAGTAAGATATTCAGGATGACACACAATTACGGTGATGATCCAAATTTATACTGCCAATCCACTGCAGTGCCTATGGGGGTTGATAACCCAGCACTTTTGGTGGTAATTATGTAGAAAATGCCAAGAAGCAAAGTAATAGGTTTAAGAAATTATTTTCATGGAAAGCTGTTGGCATGAGTGTATGTCGTGTATATCTGCTCAGAGGTAGTCATGACCTCTGGTCAGCTACAGTGGGAACCACTTTTACATCTCTGTTTGGTTGGATACAGTTGTAAAGCAATTCTTTACTTACAAGAAATACTAGAAAGTAAGTTTGAGACTAGCATGTGCTATAATTGAAACTCTTTTTTGGTTTTAGACAAGATGCAGCATCTGATTGGATGTCAGCAACAATGGTATATGTGTTCCTCTGTGATCAAGGAGAAAAGGAGTTAAGTAATTGTGCTAAGGACTTAAAAATATTCTGCTTTGTTTCCTACAGTCAGTACTAGTGGAAGATGATAAACTAGTGGCTCAATACTATGGCATTTGGATTAAACACTTTTGCCACGTGAAGGATGGCTGTTAATTTGAAGTTAGCTAATACAGGCTATGTTACATTAGTATTAGAGGCTTGCTGAGCTGTTTTCAGCAGTTGCTGCTTTTCCAACTCCAGTTGGCATCACTGATGTCTATTGGGGGTATTCCAGTGAAGCCTTTGGAAAGAATGGGTAATCTGCTTTCTTAGTGCCTATAAAACTGCTGCCCTTCAACAGCAGACCTATGTTGTCACCCAGATGTTGGTTGTGACCAATTAGCAAGAGTAGCTAAATGCTGCTTTTTATGGTGTTTGATTTTTCTGAAGGGTTCAGCTTCTGGGTTCAGCATTATTTTTAAATGTGTTTTTCTATTGTACCTCTGCTTTCTCTAAAAGCTGGTATTCTTTTGCAGTTCCAGATGCTCCACGAGTTTTTGGTGTTGGCAGCTGTAAGACTTGTTTGTGTGTTAATCTGAGGTTTGTGTCTGCGTTACAGAGTGGTGGAGGTGTAGGATTGTTAGTGAAGTACTACAACATCCTCTGCTTGGTTGGGCTGCTGCTTCAGTTCAGGAAAAACAGCTTAAAAGTGATGTTATCAAACCTAGAGGCGGTTGCCTAAACTTGAAATTTTTTATTACTGACCTACTGGACTTGCATCACAGGGATAAAACAATTTAGTGGTAATAAACAGTAATTTGTCTGTAATCGTGTGGTCATGTAAGTTATTAGGCAAATGATTAAAAAAAAAATCAAAGCATTCTCAAACTACACAGAAATCCACCAGCTGGCCAGCAGTGTTGATAGGAGACTTCATTCATATCTTTTCCAATAATGACATTGTAATTTTGGCAAACTATCAAGTCCAGTCAGTATGTGGGTATTTTTTTGAGTGATTTCTCTTTAATTCTGCTTAGTAATAACCTACAACAGAGGTTGGCAGTGGTAATTTGGCACAAGTGAAGGGCTGACACAGAGGCAATGACATTATCTAACCAGAAAACTGCATTGCATCTTGTTTTTTGGGAAGGTCACCCTGTGAAGACAACTTCCAAATGCAGGACAATGCAGGAACATTTCCATTAATAAGGAAAAAACAAACAATATAGTTTGGTTTTTTAAAACTTTTTTAAAATCCCATTTTCTTCATATTTTATTTTGTTTATGTTGTTGGGTTTTGATCATGTTGTATATAGCTATTTTCAATCTTTTTTTTGGTTTTTTTTGGACATTAGGTCAGGTGATTTGCACAGACAATATTGAGCAACTGGATCCTGGATGGTAGGGGACGGAGGACAGTGTGTTTGAAGCCTAAAATGCATTTGTGAATAGTAAGGACACCAAAAATAACAAAATACGTCAATTTCTTTTTGGTTCTGTGGTAAAAGGCTGATTGTTTCTGAAAAACCTGAAAAAATGGGGATTTCTGATTATTATGAGTCTAATGCATCATAAGAAAAGCAAAGATAAATCTTGAGTGTTTGCTAGGCTGAATGTAGGGAAGGGGGGAAGAAATGTACTTTACTTATAATATTCTGGGTTTCCAATAAATTATGTGAATTCTACTCTGAATTATCAGTTTTAGGTAGGTCTATGTCTATGCAAAGCTCAAATCCTAATTTTCTTCATAAACAGTAAGTCAAGGACATTCCACTGAAAATCACTATCATGTTATTGCACCTGTTTTACTGCTCCCCCCAAAAAAAGATGAAAATGGTAGTAGGAAGGTGATTTAAAAATTCATCCATAAAAAGCTGAAAGTTACCTCTGCTGTAATATGGTTTGGTTTTGCTTTTTAATTAGGAATATCTCTGATGTGGATTAACTTACATTTTATAGTTGCACATTGAGAAACAGATTACATTCAAAACCAGACAATTAATTTTAAAATACAGATTTCAGAGTAATTTAAGATGGTGCTAGGATGCAGTGTGCTATGATTTCTTTGTTTCCTTTTGTCACACAGCAATTAGCAACTCAGCTCAATCAAAGCAAGTCCTTTGGTTTAAATACAGCAAGGTCACTTTAAAAACATGGAGGCACAACACAACATGTGAAAAAAAAAATTCCCCAACATAAATAAGTGTAGGAAATTTAGGCCTCCAGATGAGATTGTCTGAACTTGTGTTTATACATTTGGTGGTATGTGTGCTGGGATTTCTTGGCTGTATTTATAAACACTGATTTCAATCTTCTTCCGTTTCCTGGGGGTGTAGCACCTACGCCCTGGGGTGGATGTATATAGAATTGTGGTGTGTTCCTGAATGTGCACAGCCTCGGCCACAACTAGTGCAGTCTTTTATTAAAATCCTTTGTTCCACTGTATCTGTAACGTGACTTGATGTTAAAAATGAATGTTGAAATCCAATCAGAAAATTGGATGTGTTTGGCTCACTTTTAGATTTCCTTTCTTGGTGGGGGGCCAAAGTAATGAGGAGAACACATTCATACTGAAAATGAAATATTAAGATGAAAAGATAAATATTTAAGTAGTTACTTCAGGGTTTTTTGGTAAGTCTAGTGGATACATCTGCTGCTGGTTGCTGTTTGTTATCTAATGCAGGAGTCTTCTTACTGATGGATTTTTTCTAAGCACACAAATTGCAGTTGGGCACTGGACTGCGAGAGACCTGTGCCTGTTGGGAGATGGATGAGCAGACTTTGCTGCACATTCCTGCAAACCTTATGGCACAGGGTGGAGCTCTTCAGAATCCTTTATGCCAAGATCCCAGAGGCTGGGGGTTTTTGTGGATTGATGAATTAGGGCCAGTGAGAGCAATGTAAAAATGTGCAGTGAGAATCCTTTCAGCAATAGTCCATTTCTTTGCAGGATGAAGATGAATGAAAATTGTACAGCCTGGAGAAATCCTGTGATACACGGCTCTATTTTTAGCTCTACTTATTAAAAACTCATGCATATTTAATAGTAAAAGTATTAATTCATAATAAGCCTCATCTTTATATAGCCCACTTTGTATTGTTGTCTTTTCCTTAATTGTTCATTTAGCTTCTGAAAGATTTCTGCTTCATTTACTGCAGAAACCGAGGAAAGCAGCAAATGCAGCAGTAATCCTGCAAGGAGGAAAAAATTACAGCATGTGCTTACTGAAGTAAATAATGAATTGTAAAGTGTACTCGCAAAGAGAGGAGGATGGCTGGTGATAGCTTTGGTATCTCTAACTCCTCAGTGCTCTGTGCTCCAGCGCAAACCATTTCCTCATCTCAAGAGCACAGACCAGACACAGCCAAGTGTACACTGGGATGCATTTGCAGGTGATGAGGGCGTGTGCCAGTTACCCCAGGGGTATCTTTGTTGTCAAAGTGCTGCTCCTTAGGACTCAACTGCTTTTCTCTTCTCTTGAGTGTGGTTACAGATTGTAAACTGGAAATCAACAAACTGTTAAGTAGGGGAAATTTTTTCAGTCCATCTCCCTGTTCCTTTCTAGTTGAGATTTAGTGTCTCTGGCTCTGGGGCTGTTCCCTGGCATAGCCTGCGTTTCCTCGGAACACGTAGCTTTGAGGAGAGAGGGAATGTGTATGGCACAGAATATGTCTAAGTGTCCTACTGATGTCTTGCTGCACCTCAACAAATGCAGGCATCTTCTCCTAATAACGTGTTGCTATAAATTGAGTAATCTGACTCACACAGCTGTGGAAGAGACTTTATCCAGGGCACAGTAACTACTTGCCAATCCAGCTTCTTTTTACTGAAATGATGAAGTGCTCTGTTTCTTCAATTATCCAGCTAAAATGTTTCCTTAAAATTATTTAAGTGTTTTAAAAAAATAGTAAAGTAGTTGGTGCATAAGAGTTCTGACACAGTGTTTCAAGCATGAAGTTCTGACCTAAAACATATTTTGGAGGAAAAATCTCAAGTAGGACATAAGATTGTAGTCTTCATTCTTTAAAACAAGTTATTAGACTTGGAAATGTTTGTATGGTGCTATTTTGTGGTTTGTAAAAAACAAAACTGTTGCTATTAAGCAACAGAATCGGTTTGGTTTAGAGCTGGAGTGTTTTGAGTATTAAAAGTGATTTATCATGTAAGCAGAGAGGGTGGTATCATCAAGACTTTCACATACAGCCCTGCTGACTTTCTGCCTGGATTTATTTAGGCTGAAGATCAGCATATGTGTTTAATACAGACAAACAACTTCGGGTTTTTTTCTTATTCTGGGCTCTTTTTCTGTGGATTATAAGGAGGTGATTTAAAGAAGGTAGAGCAGGTGTTTTCTGGAGGAGAAATCTTTAGGGCTTTCATTCTCTAGTTTTTGCCAAGATTGCATTCATAGCTATTTGATTCTCTGCAGTATTTCTAACTTAATACACTGGACACCTTAAGTTGAACTCCAAAAGGTGTATATGAGAAACAAAATTGCCATGGTTTTGGTGATGGCACCTCCTCCTTAAGGACATACTTGGGACAGTCAGCAGGCAAAAGCCATTACCCTTGAGCTGGCACAACCATCAGTTCTTCTCCTCTTAGTGTGGGGGATGCCTTTGGTAGATGTTTGCTTGGTAGAGTTTCATTCATTCAAAAAGCTCCATTAAACTGTAGACAAGCTGAAATGTTCTCATGTTTTAATTCAGCCAAAAAGTCTCCTCAAATCTTTATGGAAATGCAGGCTTTGGGGGGGTAAGATTATAACTAGCAAAATGATCTAAATTGAAATATCAAAAGGGTAGAAGGGGCAGAAGGATGGAAATTCACATTTATGCAGGCAGCGGTTAAATTCACTCCAACAAAATTTGTCAGTTCTTAAAAATAATTGTTTCCTGTTTTCCTCATCTACTGATTGTATCTACAGTTTATTTATAAGACTTAGGTACACAAAGCTTTGGGTTGGTTTTGTTTTTAATTTTCCTTTGTTCTTTAAGGAGACCAATTGAGTCTTTTTTAAACATCTTCCACGCCCACATTATGATCAGTTTTACCAGGCTGGAACTTGAAAAAATGGAGAATCAGGGAAATTGCTTTGCTATAGACTGATGGGCACTCTTTTTTATTCTACATTTAGTCTACCAACATATTTCAGTTACAGAATTCATGAATTTGCAGTCAGTTTATACATGTTTTGCACAAAGAAATGCCTTTTTTCAAACTGATAATACCCCTTTGTGACAAAACTGAATAAATAGCATCATGAATTGAAGCGTGTGCTGCTTTGAGAGAAGCAGCATTCCTGTATTCCCTGGTAATGCAGGAATCTCTCAGGGTGAGAGATGTACCTGGTCTGTGCTGGTTTGTTACCATTTCAGTGGGTGAAATCAATTTTATATGGTAGAAAATTGAACTCAGGCTTGAAAATGGGAATGACTGTATTGGATTTAGGCTTGCATGGGTGGAACAATCAATGTTCATTCATATTCATTGTATGTTCCAAGGATTTCCATCAGCATAGAATGGATTTCCAGTTAAAAATTGAATTTAAATGAATTTATAGAAATGCTTATTGCATATCTAAATATACATACACTAGGTTTTAATAACTGCCAAATAAATGCTTAAATCAGACTCTGTTAAGTGTCACTAGAATGCAGCTGTCATTCAGGGATGTGACACTCATTGAACAGTTTCTGCTTGGGTACCAGTTGCAGAGACATGGAATGAAACTGCAGAACTAGTCTCATAGTAAGCAGTAATAATTGTACTACTTCTGTCAAGTGCATTATTTTATAAATGGCTTTTTGAATTGTGGCTTTTTTGGCCTGGCAGATTTCCTTTCTTTTTTTCAAAGGAATACATCTTTTCTTTTCTGTCAAGCTTTTTGGCTTTGTACTCTTTCTTTTGGTTCTGTGTTTATTTCCTTTCCTGAACAGGCAAATGCTAAGTTTTTCTTCTCTGCAGAAGTTCTGTATTTTGGTCTTTACTGTCTCTTGTGAAAAAGCCTTGGGAGAAAACTTACAATTGGATAACTGTGGGTTCTTGTTGCTGATGTTCTGGAAGTCCTAAAGACAGGAGGGATTTCAAGAGAGTTGAATGGGTTACCCTTTTTTTGGTCATTTATAGGTTTCTCCAGGCTTTCACATACGTAAGTATGAGCATATATTATAGTTTATTCACAGAATAATTGAATCCTAATTTTCCCATCCTGTGACAAAGTAGCTTCTCTTAGAGAATATGGTCTGTCTTTCTAGTATAGACATTTGAAGGAGGCTGTATTTTAGATGGATTGTGTGATCTGGCATCAGAAGTCTAAATTGAGAGCAGCTGCATCAGTACTTGAAGGGAAATTCTTGAATACAACCAGTCAAGAGCAACTAGCAGGAGATACAGCTGTGTCATGGACACTCAAGATCAAAGCCTGGCAATGGGAATTCTGGTTTTAAAGTTTCTGTAGAGTACCATTGCATTGTGAATTATCCAAGGCCACAGTTCCCAATGTGCAGGGTTAAATGGCTACATGGCTGTACCTCAGGTCTCTGCCTCAGCTGTGAACTCCACTCTGAGAGGTGGTGCTGCAGGTAAGCTTATTGAAGTAAACTAACTTGTTTAAAGTAGTTGCCACACCAGGAGGAGGTTAAGGAGGGCATATAATACATGTGGAACATGGCCCTTTGGCTATGAAATTGCCCCACAATTTCCAGTCAAGTTTGGTTTCTTATGTGAGTAGTCTAGAGGATAGGAGCCTATGTGGTATGTTTAATTTAAATGTATGTGCAGTTCTTATATTGCTACTTCAGTGAAAGACAGGAATGAATTTTAGGCAATTGGCATCCTCCTGTATGTCTGCAGAGCAATACTTAGATACATCTGCAGGCCAGATGGATCTCCCAGCCTGGCAGCTGCAGCAGAAGGGATTAGATGAACCCTCTGTAACCCCTTCCTTAAAATTTCAGACAGGTTATCCAGGCTCTCAGTGTTCAGCTCCACAGTTCATGTGGCTGAATTTGCTTGAAATGTTCTAGGGCTTCTTGCAAATGATTAGCTGTGGGGACAGTATTGTGGGGACATGGACATTTGTCATCCTTGACAACAAAGTACACCAGGAAGTACCCTATAAAACTGGTGAAATGTAGGGTGCTGGGCTGTGCATATGTGTATGGATGTGTGCACTGCTCTCTGGGCACACATTTCTGACTTTCACTCTTTTGAGCAGTGGCCACTGGACCAGTGCTGTATATCAGCTTGCTCCATGCTGAGGCTTTTGCCTGGTGATTAATGCAGCAAGTTGTACTGAAAGCCCAGTGCCTGGTGGGCTACTGGCCATGGTGTGTGGACCTGTCAGAAATACTCACAACTTCAGGCTGCTGGCCATGATAACAGGGCTGAGCAGGAACTTCTGCCTGCTGTAAGGAAGTTGCCATTGTTGGGTAGAAGTTGGAAGCCTTACTCAAGCAGCTAAGGTCATATGAGAGTGACATTTGTTTCCAGGTAGATAGAAAAGTGTATAAGACTCACTTTGCAAATGAACTGTACAAAAATCTATTGAAAATAGATATTCTCTTACACTCTGAATTAACTGAGCCATTCTCTGGCCAAACAATGAATGGACTGTTTTCTTAAAGTATATGTTTATGCTGAACTATATGTTTTTTTCCCTTAGGGTAGATTTTCAGCCTAAATTATATGGTGGTTTTGTAATCTGAGCTGATGTTTAACATCTGAGCTGAGTCACCAGGTTTGAGTCCAAAGCAGACTGGAGATGCGTGCGCATGTTCTTTCCTTTTTTCCTCCCTCTCCTGAACAGCAACATCCTTGTCAAATTACAGTGCAGTAATTTTTAGCTTTACCTTAAAACATGAGTCCAGTTTCCAGAAGTTGCTAGTTGTGATTTCCCAGCAGTGAGTTGAGAGGATGAGTTAGCAGACCAAAGGCAGAGTTTTCTCAGCGCAGTTCAGTCCTGCATGGCTCAGAGCAGGGCAACAAGGCAAAAGGACATCCCAATAAAATTCTGTCCTCTTTTGCTCAGTCTCAAGTAACTGCAGCTTCTTCCACAGCTCAAGAGAGTGAGTGGTTTTGGTCCTTTAACCTTTAGCCATCCTCCTGAATGATTTTTTGGAGGATCTCTGCCCCTTCCCCTAAGGAGGCCAGCGACCTGGCACAGCCAGCGTCAGGCACATCGTTTAGTCTGGCACTCCTGGGGGATACTTGGAATGGAAAAGTCAAAACATCTCTCCTGGGAGATCTACAAAGTGCTGTGTCTTTCAAGAGGCTTAAGTTGACCTTCTTGGCAATTTTCTTGATTAAAAAGGAAATCTGGTTAAAAGATCGTGCACATATAGGTTTGTTTCTGGAACCTGGGAAATTTATTAAGTTCTTTCATCATCACTGCTTCTGGCTAAGCTGCTTCTAAGAGTATCCAGTAATTGTCCTATTATGAAAGTCTGGGGGGCTTTGTTGAAGGAGGAAGTAAGCAGATCAGCAGAAAAATAATTTTTCTGCATTTAACTTGTCTCTGTGCTTCTGGAAAAAACAATTTATATTTCAAGACAGTTACTATCCAATTAATTTAAAGCTGAATTAAAGCAACTTCTAATTTTATTCTATTTTAAAAGAGAGATATTAAAGAACATTTAAGTATTTCATCTAAGTCCTGTGTCAGCTATGATGGTAGCTTCCAATCGTTTTTAATATCTTTCAAGAACTCCCCAAATAAAAGTAATATCCAGAACTGGCTGTCCAGGGAAAACTAGTGAATACAAATTTATTGTCAAATGCATAAAATAGAAGAATTGGGGTGAAAAAAGAGAGACTTCTTCTTTCCCTTTTAATCTTTCTGATATATCCTGAGTATCCTTGTAATTAAAAGAAAAATGGTGTCAGAAGTGTAATGATTTGATTTTTCCAGTTTATGACATCTCTCTTTTGATTTTTATCAGATCACAAACTCTTCAGGTTTGGAACGATCACTTTTTGCCCTGGACTTGTTTGTATCATCTACAAGCATGAATAATTATGAAAACCATGCAGACTTAATGAGCACTTAGGCACTCTTGGTAGCAGTATTGAACAGTTAGGACTGTATTGTAGCTGAGGGATCTCATTCCTTTCTGCCTGCTGTTGATGCTCAGAACTGTGCAGTTATGTAATCTGATGGTAGTTGTATTTTTGAAATATTGAATTTGATGATCTCCTGGAATAAAATCAAATTTCCACTATGTGACACAAGTTTATTAATTAATGAGCTAAATCGTCCCAAAGACTTAGGATATAGCCATGGTCATGTAAGTGAAAAGGCTTTATTACCCTTTCTTTGTTAATCAGTGGAGAAAAATAGAGATCCCAAAGAACTGATTTTTCTTGGCTCTTCAATACTGTGACAGCTTTTATATTAATCTTTATCTTGGTGATAGAATAGGAAGCATCCAAATGTGTTAGCTTAACTTGGATCTGACAGAACGTTACCTAATGGAGAAAAATCCTGCTAATAGTGAAATACCTTCTGAGAGAAATTCCATTATGTGGATTGCAGAAAACTTGATGAGTAGAAATTCTTGGAAATATTCCAGCAGGAATAACAAGAAAAGGACATCTAGGCAGAAGGATGAAGCTTTTCTCTCATTTTTGTCTGCAGAGAAAAGGATGCCTCATGCCAGCTTTATCTGATTTTATTATTTTGTTGTGAGTGTTTTTATTTTATTTTTTTGGTTTTTTTCATAGACCGAATCTGGTATCTGAAACAGTAGAGTACAGGCCTGAAAGGGAGCTATTGAATTAGAGCTATCCCTTTGTTTCAGGCCAAATCAGCTCCTGATGATCATGCTGAGTAAGTAGCTGCTGAGTTTTACCGGGAGGGGCCCATCTGTCCTGCTGGCAGAGGTGCACAGCAGTTCTAGAGGGGAGAAAAGCTCTTCAGTGCTGAAGCAGGGTAAGTGCAGAGTGGTGAAGCAATGAGTGAATCATGCTTAACCATCACCCAGCTGCATAGGCAGGTTTTGCAGCCGACAGTGAATTCTGACTATTCTGCTTCTGCCAGAGTTTCTAAGCAGGTTTGGAGCCAGTATAGGGACTGGAGTCCTACCTTATCCCAGAAAATATGCTATTTTTGACTTCTGTGCAGAGAAGAAACTCCAAATTCTAAATTTATTCAAGAAGCATTTTCTCAGCCACTTTTAGCTCAGACAGATGGTCAGTTTGAACCTTATATTGTAGCATTTATAAATCTTTGTACTGAACGAAGCAGTGTCACACAGTGTGTAATTGGAAAACCAGCATGTTTTCTGTTCTTTGTATTCATAATATGTTCTTCAGCCTGTATAATTATGGGGATTGCTTATCTCAGCATGGGAGAGGCATTTGAGAGATATACACCAAGCATGATCTGAATGTGTCCAAAGGAGAACAAGGGAGCTGGTGAAGGTCCTGTGAGGAAAGGCTGAGGGAGCTGGGGGTGTTTAGCCTGGAGTAAAAGAGGCTCAGGGGGAACCCAATGGCTCTCCACGACTTAGTGGAAGTAGTTGGGTGTCAGTCTGTTCTGCCAGGTCACGGGCAAAAGGACCAAAGGAAAGGGCCTCAAGCTGCCCCTGCGGAGATTTACATGGAATATTAGGGAACATTTCTTCAGCGAAGGAGTTGTCAGACATGGGCAGCGGTGAACCTGTTGATGGCTGGGCTGGTTGTTGGTCATTTCCACCCGAAGTGGTTCAGTGATCCCGTGAACGGGGGACATTGGGTGTCAGGCGGGCAGGAGAGTTTCTCCCGCCCTTGTGTCACACAGAGCAGAGCAGAGCCAGCCGTGCGCGGAGCAGTGCCGAGGGCAGAGAGCCCGGTGCAGGGGGTTAATGGGCACTGCCGAGGGCAGGGAGCCCGGTACAGGGGGTTAATGGGCACTGCCGAGGGCAGGGAGCCCGGTGCAGGGGGTTAATGAGCACTGCCGAGGGCAGGGAGCCCGGTGCAGGGGGTTAATGGGCACTGCCGAGGGCAGGGAGCCCGGTGCAGGGGGTTAATGGGCACTGCCGAGGACAGGGAGCCCGGTGCTGGGGGTTAATGAGCACTGCCCCGGGAGAGCCCGGAGCCCCGCTCGGAGCACGGGCCGGGGCCGGCGGGGCCGGATCAGCGCTCGGGGCCGGCCCGGCTCGGCTCGGGGCCAGCCCTGCTCGGGGCCAGCCCTGCGGAGCTGCTTCCCTCTGAGTGCTGCGGGAGCAGCACCCGTCAGCCACATCGAACAGCGCTACATAAACAAGAAATGAATCACTGCTAGGAGTAAGATAAACGGGACAGCTTGTGAGCTCTGGTTTGTTTTGCATGGTGGGGTAGGATTTTTTTGGTTATTCTTGTGCTGGAACTCTTGGACTTCCATTCATGTATTTTTTTAAACTGTTGAGTATTTGACTGTGTAAAATGGCCTGATGTTTCTTTTCAGTTTCCTTTAGTGAAGAAAGTTGGGCAAGAGGATTTTTCCTATGAGTATGTTGTGTATTAAGTGGAACTATTTCCCAGTTCTAGTCCCTCTATGATTAGTAATTGGGGAGTATATTTAGACAGAAATAATCCTGAACTTGGGCCACTTAGAGATTAAGAGGAAATCAGTTCTAGTTCTCTCTAAGCTTCTTGTCAAGTACTGAAGAAAATGCTATGATACAGATAAGCAGCTTTGATACAGGTTTCACTTTTCAACTGAAATAGTTTGCTAAAGTTAGTATCTGCTGATTTCCTGAATGCCTATATTTTCCTGTGCTTTTAATTCAGGTTGAACATTTCAGTTTGCCTTCATGAAACAATATGCCTGGCCAGCTTGGTGTGATACTCGCTGATACCACTGCTCTCGCCGTGTTCAGCCTGATGAGCTGAACCTTCATGGCAGGGCAGATGCACACAGCTAATCCTGGGCATTGTCTTTACAACATAGTCTAGGTGCAAATGCTGTTTCAGTGGTGCTCAGCAGGAACTGAAGGTGGGAGGATAATTCTTGTTTTCAGTCTATGGTAGGATGTATGTGTTAATGTTCTGTTATGTTATTAGTGACAGACATCAGGAATTGTTAACCCAATGAACTAATTTCTTTTGTAGGCAGGAAGGCACTGTGTAAGGTTCTCATCTCTTTTCTGGATTGCAAATAATTGAAGTAGTGGCTCTTTTTGCTGTTCTGTTACTTCTTATGGGTTGGGTTTTATGGCAATCATCTTTTCCCCTTTTACATATGAGTGTTATATTTCTCTCTTTACAAATATCCTTAGTTAATCTCACTGTGAGATACTACAGAGCAGAGTATTAACTGACATGAGGGCTCCTTTGAGGGCCTCTTTACAACCTCTTTTAATGATTTAGAAGATGCTGTACAAGCTTACAAGTCCTGAATTTTTGGAGGTTGTTTTTTTTTTTTTTTATCCACAATAGGAGCTCATTTACATGTGAGTTTAACTTGTTGTTTGCAAATTGATTTCAGTTGCTTTATGTGGTTTGTTTGGATCACACTTGGAATTATGAATAGGATCAAACAGGTAACCCAGCATTTAGATTTGTGGTTTACTTTACTTTCAGAAACGAATGTGTTTCACCAGTGATAGTCATTAAGACTTAAGAAAGCAGACTGTGGTAAAGGAGTTAATATTTTTCTCTGGCTATTTTCATCTCTCAAGCTGTGGCATAGTCCTGGTTAGTACAAGTTAATTCTCATCTGTCCTTAACCATAGATGAATTTGTCCATCTGTCACATATAAATTTTCAATATGTTCCAACAAATGCCAGTGCTGCCCTGGGTGCAGTGTAAGGCTCTGCAGCTGAAGGAAATTTCTTCCTCCTTCCTATTAAAACTTTGTATTTAACCTGTAGTTCACCTGCACAACACTTATTTTGCAGTGATTTACTGCCATAAAACCACTGCATACAGTAGTTCAAAAATACATAAATCTGTGGCTGTGGGACAGAAGAAAAGAAACTTAATAGCTCTCTGTCAGTCTGTTAATTAATAGTGCACGATCTGGTGCTGAGGGCTGTGGTTCCCAGGCAGGAGCACGAGCTGCTTCTGCCGTGGGCAGCCTCAGGAGCAAACTGGGACCTCCTGACCTGGGGGTAGAACTCTGTCAGTGTGACATTTAACATTAACTGTAGTGTGTGCTGTCGCTCACATCACAGGGCTGATCCCTGTGTGTTTCACTGGCTTCTAGGAAAGGTGCTGGCTGTTTCTTACCAACCTTTCTGCTCTCAAAGTACTCTGGGATTTTCAGGTCTAGTGAATAAAACTTCGCATAGAGAAACAAGATAGTCACTTCCCTGACTCTCATTCTAAAAGGCCTTTTTACCAAAGTTTCCCTTTTCTCACTGACCCTTATGTCAGACACAGAGTGTGCAGGAACGTGGCACAGAGGAGGTAGTGAACCCTGCTGATGTCCAGCACCAGAAATAAAATATGTATGCAGCCAAAATAGTCTTCATGTCAGGAAAGATTGTGTCGTGTACTTTGTGAAGTAAGCCTAGTCATCTCTATGTCACTTCTGTATATGTAAAATGATTGAACTGAATTTTTGTTTCCTTCCTTTTCTGCATTATTTGATGCTGAATCACATACAGTATATGATATACTGCACACAACTGGAAAAGTTGAACTTTATTTTTCCCCTTTGTTAGTTCTTAGTGTTTCAAAACATCTCCCAATTAATAAAAGCTGAAAAAGAGCAGAAACATTTTTGGTATGCTTGAAGAGTCTGTACACTGAAATATTATTGAAAAGAAAATTGAAGATGAGTTGTGATTTATCACAAGTTGTGAGTAATGTGAGGGCTTATTTTCACATGACAATAATTTAGAAGCTATGGATAATGAAATGCAAGTTCTGATTCTGATTGTATGGTGTGATAATATTGGCATGGCCCTTTTAGGGAAGACACTTCAGGGAAGTGTCTGCTCAGGGCTGGAGGAAAACAGTCAATGACAACTCCTTTGCTGAAGAAATTGCCTTGAATTTCTAAGGCCTCTGTTTTCTAATGGATGGAGAAGGACAACAAAAATTTTGGCTGCACAGATGAATGTACTAATTGGATATATATCCTTAGTCTAAAGTACCTCAGTCAATGGTTTGGCATGTTTGGTATAGGGGACCTCAGAAGCTATGTCTTGTACCTTATAAGATGAAATCCTTACCAGATGATTTATAGTAGCATAGATCTGGGATACGATATTTCTACTGAAATGTGTCCAACCTTAGGTCCAATCTTTGATGCTTAACTCATGCTGATCAAACAGTTCATAGAGAGTATTGTTGAAACTGCCATAAACATCATGTACTGCTGTGATTTTTATGGTGCAAGACGAGTTCATTATGTCTTTGCTCTTAAGGCTACTTCACTCTTAAGGCCACACTTACATTAGCTTTGTTACTGTGGCTGTTCTTGGTTCATAGATTGTCTTGGATGATTTGCTTTCTGCTGTTTTCTGCTTTATAAATGTTATTTCATGGTGTATGGCTAACTCTGAATTTTGTTGTAAGTGAATCATGGTTTTTTTTTAATGTACAGACACTCAGTTCTTAGCAGTGGTAGAGCAATGAAGAAAAAGATTGTACTCTGTCTGTTTCAGGCTTCTGTGGGAACATTTTTGCACTAATACTTCTCCATTTAATAACTGACTGAGTCACCTCCTATCTCACTTAACATTGTCTTTTTTTTCTTCTTTGTGATAGATCTCTGAACAACAACTTTTTTACGTGAATTGGCAGAAGAGGAGAAGAGATGGCCAGCTCAGCCCGGGAACACCTGCTCTTCGTGCGCCGTCGCAACCCGCAGCTCCGCTACACCCTGAGCCCCGAGAACCTGCAGAGCTTGGCCTCTCAGGGCACTGTGCCTGAGAACATGAACTTGCAGCGTGCCAACAGCGACACTGATTTGGTGACCTCGGATAGCAGGTCGAGTCTGACAGCCAGCATGTACGAATATACCTTGGGACAGTCTCAGAACCTCATCATTTTCTGGGATATTAAGGAAGAAGTAGATCCAACTGACTGGATAGGACTTTATCACATAGGTAAGTCAGAATTGTGTTGTAATATTTCTGTGTGTTTCTTGCTCTTTTGCCACTTCGTATTTTCTTTTGATATGTGTTCTGGCATGCTACAGAATTAATCTACAGATAAAGCTGAGGTACAACTGCAAAGAGTTGCCTTGGGTTCCTCTTTGCTTTTCTCCATGCAGTGAGCTATGTAAAAACATGATTCTAATTAATGTAGCTCTGGTTCCACAATGACCTGCTAGGAGATGAAATGGATTATTCCTAAACAATAAATATGCATGCCGTTTCCTGTTTCTACCTTTGCTGGTGGCTGGCTTACAGACTGGAAAATTTGAAATACCATACTTGCAGTCCAATGCTTATACGTTATCTTGGACAAGAAACCTCTTATCATTTATGAAAAGCAACATTATCATTTGTATGTCTTTGATTTTGTAGAACTGAAATAGCATCAGTTCTGAAGGAGCGAAAATTTCTGTTTACGAGGAATTCTTGTAGAAGGAAATCTTCAGAGATTCTCCTGTGTGGCTTTCTTTGTGCTGTTCAGGCTATTTCATAGGAGGAGCTGGAAAGAGCTCTAGGCTGGCATGCAAGGGCCTAGGGGTACCTGGAGTGGCACAGGGGGTTTAGTCTCCTTCTCGGGAATCCCTTCACATGCACTAGATTTAACCAGTGCACTGAATTTAACCAGTGCACTGAATTTAACAGTGCTCACTAAGTGACACTGATGCGTTCATTTGTTCCAAGATTGCACTGCTTCTCTGCACCTAATTACTCGTGTAGAGAGAATGGTCAATTCAAACTGCCAGAAGCAGCTATAGCAGAAACTGATGGAAACAGCTCTGACCACTGAAGTTATACCTGTGCTGGGACTAAGTGTAGTGCAATGAAACTGGCCTCAGTAGGATTTTTGAGAAATACTTGCTGTGCCACCTTTTCCCAAGATGTTCCCTCTCTGCATCACTTAATGTTACAATCTGTGTAGATGCTGTTTCTAATTCTCTTTTTTTTAGTCTGATATTTTTTCCCAACATTACTTTAGTTCCACAAAGTGGGCATTATTAATTAACCAGTTTCCAGTGCACAGCTGGCTGTAAAAGGTCTATTGGAGTTGCTGCATAAGCTGCAGTCTCTCCTGGAACAAACTGTGGATATGCACTAACCTTTGAGCCACCTAAACGAAGTGTCTCCATAATAAACATGGATCTTCCCAACAGCATTAGCAGCTGAAGTGTGATCTGTGCTGTAAAATGCACAGACTGCTAAATGGGCTGAAACATTCTGATTTAAATACATCTAGAGCTTCATCTGCATAAAGGTATAACAGTCTTTCCTGTTGTTTTTTTATGGTTCACAGCACTTCAGGATTGATAATCAATAAGCTAAAATGCAGCAACTCTGTAAAATTCATATTGGTTCTTACTCTAGGCTATAAGTGATTTTAATTTTATTTTCATGATTAAAAGTATTTCTACATTCAGTCTGTTGAGTCCCTAAAGTACAAAACAATATTAAGTTACCACAGGGTAAGAAACCTATAAGGAACACCCAAATTTATGCCTTCTTGGGCCTAAACCCCACATTATACAACCATGTAATACCAGAGTATGTGAATGCCTTCTTGTTAAATGGTGGAAGGTGCAGAAGGTTTTGTCTCCATTGCCACTTGAAATCCATGAATGGTGGTGTGATGAGTTGTGTTACTGATTTAAAATAGATCTGAGCAGAGTGTTTCCTGACTCTGCTCATTCATCCTGAATGATGAAATTGCACATTTTTTAACAGCAGAGGTAAGGACATATTCAGTCTGATAGGCATGCCTGTCTATCTTTGATGTAAATCTTTTGATCAACTCTTTCAAGTGTTAAAAAACCCTTTTAATTTGCATAACTTTTATAGCCACAGTTAAGGTAAGTTAAATTCTACAGGTACAATCCAGGATTTTCAGTCTTTTGTGATAATAGCTGTGAAGTACCTCCAGTTTCCACTTACTCCTTTGTAAGTTGAGGACACTTTTTATTTTCTCAGGGGAGGCATGGTAGTTGGTGAAGATTTTTAAGAATAAAAGCTCTATTCTCAAACACGTTATTAAAATTTATTGTAGTTGCTTGAGGTTCTCTATCCTGGGCTTTGTTTAAAATGAAAATTATTTCATTTAAGTCTCCCCTTGGGCACAGGCTTCTGAAGACACTGGGAAGTATGTGTGGTCTCTAACACAAGGCAGCACTGGGGCTCTGCCAGCTTGCTTCTGTACCTCCAGTATTCCCCCATGTCTTCTAGTAAAGCACCATTTTTCTAGGAGCTAGGAGCAGAAAAAGGCAAATATTATGCGCTTATTTTAAAATCCAAAAGTACAGTCCTGTAGCTTTTTTTTTTTAATGTTGGTTGTACAATTAACTGTCATGCAATCTGGATCAGTGTTTTGACAGGAAAAAGTGGTTGTTGATTCTGTAAGGAGAAGGTAAATATTCTAAAATGAGCATCATTCTGAGCTCAGGCATTTTCACAGAGAGAATTGGCAAGGGCTGAAGCAATCCAGGTACGTTTTCAGCTCAAGTTAAGTTTTGCAGAGTTACAGCCGTTATAAAAGGAATTGAAAATGGAACACTGGAAGCTGTGTTGCCTCTTCATTCATTAATTTACTCCATTAGCATGTTCTCATTAGTTTTGTATAATGAGAAGGCAGTTCTGTGCTTCTGAGTGTGGTTTTATTGCTCGGTTAGAACTGCAGTGGCTCCCAAGGAATCCCGCTGAAGTTCTTAACAGAAGTCTCTTTAGAAGAGGCTGACCAGCACCCACTGCACACATCCACCAGACATGGACTGGTGCAGTTTAACAAGACTGTCAGCAATCAGAGTCACTGGCTCTGCTGTAAGTGCTTGGCAGGTGGTTGATTGGCTGTTCACTAGGAAATACTAGCTGGAGCTTTTCCTAGTACAGTACAACTTCAGTGAAGTGTTTGGCCTGCTAAATGGTTTTGAAAATTAAATGTTACCTTTTTAAAATGAGAAAAGCCCAAGGGGAGAAACATAGAATCATCTTATTCTGAAGGACTGATTTTTTTAGGGGTTTTTTTTTTTGGACTTCTGGTTATTTTATTATAGAAAGGAAGGAAGTCATAAATGAACAAATACTTTGTAGAAAAGACTGTATTTTATGAGCCATTAATTCACAGGATACTCCTGTACAGAAACTTTTAGTCTTTCATTTTTAAATGCAAGGAATTGAACCTAACTGAAAAATTCTACATAGTTCATGCTCAGTTTTTCTAGAATTTTGTATTTTAAAGAATGTTTTTAGATATGTATATGAGTTTGCTCACTTAGTCCATACTTGTATCTTCCTCAGTTTCATCAGTGTGCATGTGAAAACATGGCCTGTTTCTTGCTGAGGAACAGCTTTGTATGCATGTTCTTTTTCTTTCCCAGTGTATTCCTAAGGATTACCAGATGAAAAGTGTATGTGAGGAACATGGTGTATTCTGCGAAGGCAAACATCCTTTTTCCTGGCTATTTCTGGATGTGTACTGGCTGAACTTCCAAAAGTGTCAGTAGCACTTCTGGAACAGTCTTGTCCATCAGGTTTTGTTAAAGCTGCTTTCTGCCTGCAGAGGTGAGATGTGTGGGAGTGCAGCTAGCCCAGCTGTGAGAGCACACAGGGCTCCACTGAGGCTGCGTGCCAGGCACAGACGTGCTTTGCTCTCTCTGGGGAAAGCGGGCAGCGTGGCGTGAAACGTGAACGTGTCAGATCTGAAATGCAGGTTTATCGTTTTGGATTCAGCTTTAAGCTCTGCCTAGAAGGGACTCGTCGTTTTTTTTTCAGGACTGGTAATGAGGATTGTCTCTTGAGAGTGACAAGCATGATGAAATCTGAAGAGCGGGCTTTTTAGTAGAGATGCTGGGCCTGTGCTTACTTTGAGAAGTAGAGGTAAATTTTCAGTCTTTCTGTCCTAATAAGGAAGGAAGAAATCCTCTTCTCAAAAATTCTTGATTTTTAATTAGAGTTTAGACTGAAAACCACCATCTTTTGATGGTAGGAGCCTAGAGAATTTAACAGACATCCTCTTAGACCCATAAGGTTTTCTTGTTCAGTAGCAACCCAGCTTTTGCTTTGTGCATGCCTGTTTTAAAAACTATTGTTGTCACAAGCAATATTTAATATGTTGGAGGTTGTTATTTCCTCTATTTATGAGGAATCTGCATCTTGCTATGGCAAGGATGGTCAAGCTCTGGAATCCTGTAGTGAATAAAGCTATGCCAAATATTGGCCCCAGTTGGAATCAAAGAAGATAAATGGATATTCAGTTGGAAAGAACTATGAGATCCCAGTTTTCTTGCTACTGTGTTATTACAGCAACAGGCTTCCAAGACTTCCTTGGAAAGTGAGAGCTGCTCATAAAGATGGGCAGGTGGACTCTCCACTGCTTGTGGAATGCTGAGGGAAGTTGCATCTTGATAAGTGTTACAGGTTGTCATGAAGTCTCATATTAAAAGCAAACAGGAAGTACAAAATAAAGACTAAAAAGTCAGCAGAGAGAAGCAAACCCTATTTCTGGTTAAAATAGATTATCTCCCATGGCCAAATTGCACAGGTTGGCCTAATTTTGTCCTAATTTACAGAGTCCTATTTATGAGATGTATGCCCTCATTCTAGAGATCCTTAGCACATTGGAAATGCTGTTTATCAAAGGTCACTGTATTTGTTTCCATTAGCTGCTTTACAGAAGGTGCTTGGCTTTTTGTTATACTTACATAATGGATCCAAAATAGCATTATAAAACCAAACAAAAAGAAAAAGAAATAAACCTGTTCCCAGTGTGAAGTTATATAGGGCAATTTAGATAGGCTCTGGGTTTATACTAAGCTTCGTAGGGTAATGGAGTTTGGAGCCTCTCCTTTTCAGGTCAGACAGGATTAAAAAGAAAAAAGCTTTTGCATAAACTGCCTTTAGTATGCTTAAAATAGAGGCTCACATTAGACAGAGAGATTATAAAATGTTAAAATACTTTATTCCTAGAAGATTTATTTGGTTTGCATTATAGAAAACATACAAAGTAATATATTCATTACCTTTCAGAAAATTCTGATTATTCACTTGATTTTTTTTCCCCTTCCTGTTCTATTCTTTCCTTTTCTGTACTTTAAAATGTGAGCAGTACTGTTATGTCTGTTGACTAGTTGCTAGGCATAAAACTATTAATTTGTGGTTAATCCTTGTTCTGGCTGCTGCTAAGGTCTGCAAAGCACTGGCTTGAGTTTCTGTGTGGAAGAATCTTTCCCCAGCTGGCCCCATGAGAGTCTCTGGCTTTGACTTCAGGACGTTTGTGCTCTTTGTCATCAGCCATAATGCCAGAAAAAGCTGCCTTGACCATTTCATTTGCTGGTGGCTTAGTAATATTTAGGGAAAGGCCACCTCTGAAGTGGGATAATGAAAAGTGGAGGCAGTCTAATATAACAGCTGTATCCTAAAATGTCGTGAGGCTTCAGTGGTCTAAAAAAAAAGTATAATAAACCAAGGGTCTTCAGAAGCTTTCCCTCCAGGTACCGCATTCCAGTTTTATTCTTTCAGTTCTTCCTAGGTCCTGACCCACTTAAAAAGCTCTTTTTTCACCAGCATGGAATTTCTCCTCTTCAGTTGTGAGCTGGTGAACTTTGTTCAAAAATCAGTGTACGGACAGCATAATACCACTTTTTTACTGCAGAAAATTAGAAGATGTAGATAGAAAGTATTTTCTCTATGTATTTTTCATTGCACGCTGCAGATGCCTGAAAAGATACTCGTTACATTAGAATATATACTTTTTTTTGTTGTTGTTTTAAAAAGAAAATAATTAATTCCCTGCTAAGACCCCCAAAATCTAGGATCTGGTAGGATGATATATAAATTCAAGCCGTGACAAAAGAATTCTTGCCAGAACATCCAAACTTTTCAGTTAATTGTGGGTTTTTTTCAGTTTTTCAGATAGCCCTGACCTGAAAACTAGACAAATGTAGCTGCAGGGAGGACATTTTCAGCTGTGTTGTCAGTATCTTTCCACTGCAAGAGATTTTGGCATGACAACATTTATAATCCTTTGGATAGAAAGTGGTGTTCTTGCTGCCCTGCCTTTTTTGAAGTGACTGTTCTAGCAGATGGAAAGATGGCAAATACAAACATTGGATAATGAAAAACAATATAGACCTCTGGATTTGTAATATTCCCTTTTACCATAAAACTGTCTTGTGTCAGCTTGTATTTTAAGTTGTTTGAAGGAGGTTGGTTTTAATTTTTTTAAAGACATTTCCAGTGCTGTTTTCTATCATGAAATCAACATGCCATACAGTATTTTTAAAATAATTTGGTAAAATAGTTATTCCAAGTCAGTGATAACCAGATTGGAAAGCCCTGCCTTAAATTCATTGATTGGTTTGTTGGTTTTTTTTCATGTGAGAAATAGATTATGGATTAGTTTTGCATTATGCATAATGTTAGAATTCCTCCTGTACATTTTTAATGAAGTTCTTGGCTCCTGTGTCTGCATGGGTTTATCAATGACTGTAAGAATCTGAATTAATTGAGATGTGTTATAAGCTGAGTGTTAAATAGGATATGTTAGGGATGTGACTGGTGTAGGTAAAGCCAGTGGGACATGAAAAGATGAGACACAAACATACCAGGACTCTGAAGTGAACATTTTATTAGCAGATATGTTTAAAATAATCTTGTAATATAGTCTGATATTGGATACACAGATTCTTAAATTATAACTGGAGGAGATAAGCGAAGGTGCCAATACTGATTTTGATAGAACTCCTTTCCTAGCAAACCTCATCAAGATTTATCTTGCAACTTATGCTGTTTGAAGGACAGAAAAGACCCAAGGAATGGCCAGATCTGAAACTTCTCTGGTATGAGAAAAATTTCAGGTGGGCCAAAGCCCTTGTACAGTTTCCATTTTGGCGTGAGGGAGGTTCTGGTTTGGGATGAGGATGCCTGAGCCCTGCAGCTGCCCTGACTGTGCCCCGCTGGGCTCACCCTGTGGGCACAGCAGGACCTGGGCACGGCTGCACTGGCAGGGTTTCCTGTCTCTGTGCCCAGCAACAGCCAGGGCTCCACTGCTCTCACTGTAATGGGCAGCCAGGTCTCAGGCAAGCAAGCCCTGTGCTTCTGAGCTTTGTTTCAAGGTCTGTTCAAACTCTCTTTGTGCGATCTGCCTCCTTTGTGCGGCAGTCGTTCAGCGTTAATGTCAAACTGTTTAGTCTTCCGTCGTGTTTCCAGTCACTGATCACTAATGTGTCAGTAGTCCTAGAAAGTTCATAAAAATTAGTAGGTTCATTGCTCTTGTCATTCCTGCCGAAGAAATTAATCCCTTATCTTCCAATGTGTGGTAGTGCAAATAATGAACCTACTATTTCCATGTAGGTAAGGTAGTCATTCTGTATATACTGTAGTAAAGCAAAGAGGAAAAGGACAGATATCTATTCAGATATGGTATAAACTCTCATGCTCCATTAAATGCATCCTTCCTTGAGAATTTAAACTTCATCTGATGGTCAAAAATGTAGTTCATGTGACTTAAGTCACACTTAAGGATCATATTCAGGAGGCGAAAAGTGAAAGCTTGGACTTAATAGGTGTCATCTGTGAAGAGGACTGAGAACTGAATGCATTCCATGCCTTGCAAAATCAGGACCTTAATCAGTGTTTTATCTTTGCTATAAAATGTGGAAGCACTTTCTTGTATATTAAGCTAGTTAAGCCCAAATGGATTTGACTTTATAAAATGAAATATGTGTAGAAAAACATTATAGTGCAGCAGTAGGCACATTTGGTTGTCACCAAGATAAATATCCAGTAATGACCTCATTAAAAAAGAAAAAAAATCATTTCTATGGTCACTGTAGTTTAATTCATATCTAGAGTTTCATGCATGACATAGTTCAGCAGATGTTAGCCTGCAGGGTGGGGAAAAATTCAGTTTGAGAAATTTCTCAACATAGATGCATCTCTTAATTTTAGTAGACTTCAGAAAGGCACTTGCTTCCCAGATACCGAGTGAGGATGCAACAATCTACCAAAGTCAACATTGAGTAAGATTGTTAGGAGTTATTGATGAGGTGGTACTTAATGTGCAGGCAACGACACTTTTTAAAAATATATTCTTAAACTTGTGAATTTGAGGACTAGGGTGAAAACCCCAAACCAAACATACCCCTGCTATGTGTCCAGAAGTGAAATCCCAGCCATCCCACCTGACATCTGTGCCACTGCCCCAAGGCTTGCGAGGAGCTATGGCTTTTGTGGTGCACTCGTTAATCTGAGTCGGTCAGATCACGAAAGGTTTGGGGTTTGGAGAGCAATCCTAATTACAGCGTGTTGAACTGCGTGCACTCCTCCTCTCCCGCTCGAGCAGTTCGATACAAATGTGTGTTTCAGATTCATGTAGGTAGAGACTGTGCTCGGCGCTGCTCTTTGCTGCCCGCTGGCTCAGCAGCGCTAAGCTGCATTTACTCTCCGCGAATACAAACAGCTCTGGGCCAGTTTAGCGTCTCGGAGGGGCTGAGGGACAGCAGCAGGGGTTCCCTGCAGGAGTGTGGAACCAGGGGTAGGAAGGACACTCCAGGATGTAATTTACCCCTGGACCTCCTCAGCTGCAATGTGCAGCAGTGACCTCAGCAGAGAGGCTGGGATGGGATGTGATTTGTAGGCTCCTGTATAAACGTAGTGCGAGTCTCACTGCACCGTTTGCAATTACTTATTTATGTGTGGGTTTACTTGTATTGCTGGGAGTAGCTGACTTGGTGAGCCTTTGTTTCCAGTTGCATTCAATTCTAGGTTCTGTTCGTTGCCTGAAGAGTCTCAGGGAATTGATGCTTTTTAAAAATACTCTTCTGGAAATGGAGAAGAAATAATGGAAATATTATATGTAGGTGCTTTCAAAATAATTACACAAGTTGGTAAAACTTCCTTGCCTTCATTTTCTGTCTTTCCTAGTCTACAATTTTCTGTCCTTTTTTGCTGTTGCATGTTAACACCACGTGAGAGCGCGCTTTTTATTTCAGAGATTTTAGGCTAAAAAGTTAAATAAGCAAAATCCTTATCTCCTTTCTTGATTTCTGCTGATGTTTTTTGGCACTGGTTAAAATGATACAGTTTCTGAAGAACTGCAAAATGACCTTTGTGTTTCTTCAGTCTCATCCAGTTTAATCTGCACAGCTATTTAGCACTTATCGTAAGGAGTGTTTGGCTTCATTTCTCTCTTCTTCATGACATCATCTTAAATATTTGAGATGAGAAATAACTGTATTGGCATCCTTTTTGTTGAAGAGGTAAATCTTAACTGTGAAGTAGTCATCTATCTCACTATAAAACAAGTAAAGCCTAAATGTGAGAAAAATGATCTGGCAGTGTATAGGAGGAAAAAAATCATTCCTGTTACCCTGAATGTGACAGGATGGTGCTTAAGACAACTTAGCAGTTTTTCTGGTTATTACTTGAAAACTCTGTTTATGCCATCAATGCATTACTCAGAAGTTACTTTATCTTGAAAATTCTAAATTGTCTTCAGCTGAAGTAGAATGCTGAAATCATGAGTGATCTTCCAACCTCCTTTCCCCCCTCTTCTCCATCTATATACTGCATGTCATGTGATGAAGAACAGGTTGTAAGGTGCTATTTTTTAGATAATGTCTTTTTGCTTAGGACTACTCTGCAGTTAAATGTAGTAAATCAAGACTTTGTCATAAAATTCTATTTAAATATTCAAAGGAAAACTGTCTTCTGTTTAGCTAGAGCATGAACTCTACCAGTTACTTTGAGGTGGCTTATTTGATACACAAGAATGTTTACTCGTGCCTTGAGACATTGATGCATTGCTGGAAACCCCTGAAGGTGATGAGTCTGTGATGAGGCAATTCAGCGTTGTGTTACTCATCTCACTGAAAAGATCAGCTCTCTTGGATAAATGGTTTGGCCATGGACTCTGTGCCTCTAGAGGTAAGCACCAGGGTCTGAAAGCTCTCATGAGGCGCACAGGCAGCAGTGTTTTTCATTTAAGTATAGGGGGGATCTGCTAAACTGTTTCAGGGAAGGTTTTTTGTCTTTGCAGGGAGAAAACAAACTTAGGAAAACCACTTCCTGATTAGCCATAGTATGTTGCTTTTAAAGTGGGTGTAAGGAGAGTTACGAGGATGGGAAACAAACATTGCGTTTCACAGAAAATATTTCAGGTTCTTTTAGAACTCCTTCCTGCTCGTTTCTTTAGAAATCTAAGACTGACTTATCTTATTGTGTGTGTATATTGGATGAATTTCTTCCAGGATGTGTTGGCTCATTTCCTTGAGTACTTCTAAATTTTCTGAATTTTTTTTCAGTCACAACAGATAGCTCAAAAAGCTTTAAGGAAATGAGTCAACCTCCTGAAATAAATTGCTTACTGAATAGAGGATACTGTGTTGACATCACAGATGCCCTTGATAGTTCTGTGGATACTAATTAACAGATAGTCTCTGAAAATCTGTTATATGTGCTCCACCTTCCAAAAGGATCTGGGAGACAAATACCCCCAGCTTTCCTGTTAGGAATGTGGGCATGCTTCTAGACTGACAGGTATTAGTGTGGTGAGAGGTGCAGACTGGCAGGCTCTCTAATGCAAAATTAAGGATGTTGTTGAACTTAAGTGTAAATTAATAGGAGTAAAGTAAAGGTGCTGAGTTGAGGACTACGAAGCTTTCATAAAACAGCACTGAAATCTGAAGGCTGCATAAGGAAAGTGCTTTGGTCCTTATTTTATTACTCACAAGCAATTTGCATTCTGGTTCCAGGAGCCCTTGTTGCAGGTGTCCTGAGTGTCTGCAGGTGCCCCAAGCAGGTGAGGCTGTTCTGTGAGGAAAGGCCCAGTGCCTGGCCACGTTCCCTTGAGGTTGCAGGAGTCCCAGCAGGGAGTTTCCTCACTTGGGGCTTTGCTGAGTCACTGCGCTGGCAGCTGACTGCAGTCTTACATAGTTAGATTAAAAATAAGTAAGAGGACACCATTTTAGTAACATATCTGTCTTATACAGTAGGTGGGCACAGGATTTGGGATTTTCTTTGCTTCCCAAGGATTACTCAGCGACTCAGGGACAGAAATTAGAAAGCCAGCACAAAACACCATGATCTGGGATTTTCTCTCTGATGAGCCTAACTAAAAGTAAAACCAGATGGCCCTTAATATATAAAAAGTTTGACGTCTGGGTCTGGATCTGAACTTTGAACCCTGAGGCAGCAAGTAATAAACCAGCTTGCCCTGCTTTGGTGAATTACACAGAAAGTCCCTGATGCAGGCAATAAATACCACATCTCTAAACAGAGGTGACCTGCATTGACATGCACTGTCAGGCACTTGAGGGAAATCTGAATGCATGCACACCACAGGAGAGAGAAGAAAGTCTGGAACATCTGCAAAGGAGTTGATCCTGTTGGTGTGTAAATTGTCAAAACAGTGAGAGTTGCATAAAAGCAGGTACAAAATACAAATCCAACTGCAGTGGAAGGAGACAGAATATGGTGTAGGGCTCTGTCTCTGGTTTTGTGGTTGTTGTCAATGATAGTTGCCTGTGATTTGTAGTCATGAACATTAACTTGCTACATTTCTCTTGTAGGAGCATAAATGTTGGCCATGGTAGTTTGGTACTGTGATCTGTAAGTTTTTTGATACAACCTTTAGGAGTGAAGTAGCAGTGTGTGCAGGCAAAAAGACAGAACAGTCATAGCTTATTAAAAATCAAACAAAAGCATTGCGTCAATAGAAGCATCCCTGTTGAAGAATCTGAAGAAATTATTGATTGATTTGGCAGGAATGCAGGAAAGAAAAACAATGCTTGACACAAGATTGACTTGCAGGTCAGCATACCTACCTGTTTGCAGCTCCAGCTTGAGCATAGAGGATGGTGTATCCAAAGTGTGGTAGAGAAAATCAGCAAAAATAGGTGGCTAAAACCATCAGGACAAGCTCCTGGTTCATTGTGACAAAATAGATTGGGTGGTCTCAGCAAAGAACCAGTAAAAACTTGTGAATGTCTGTCAAACAAGCCCCAGGCTGCAGTCCAAGGGAACCTGAATCAGGTCAGGGACAGTGCAGAATGCAGTCACTGAGACAGCAGTGAACACATTATATTTCCTCCATCTGTACACCTTGCAAAAATAGCATCTTTGAAAGTGTATGTGCAAATTTGGAATTTGCTGTGCTCCTGCTCTATTTCTGAATTATCGTGTGTCTGCTTAAGGATTAATTCAGTGTGTAAGCATGCTATACTGTTTGGTGGACAGGACTGAGGAAAACGTGATGTGCTTCTATAAAGTGAATTGGGTCAGACTTCAGTCATATGCTCATCCAAAGTACCTGTTCTCCTGGTGACTGCAGAGTTTCCCTAATTGTGCTGTTAAATTCTGCAATGTCAGCATGCTAGTGCCAGATCCCCAAATGGGACAGTCTGTGTTTGCAAGTAATCAGTGACACACAATATAAAATTAAGCAAAAATGTAAGAAATTGTAAGCTGTAGAAACCACAGCTTGGCTGAAAATGATGCCCCAGGGGCTTGGTTCACCAGTATTAGCAAGGTTAGCTCACTGTACAAACCTGTGGCTACTTAGGTGGGATATAACCAATCTGAATGGGTTTTTTTTTGTTTGCAGTTTTTATATACTTTTTAAACCCAGAGATATATTTTTTGTTGTTTTTGTATATTGCTTGCCCACTTCTTGGATTTACACTACCACATTGAATAGCTCTGGCTATGCTCACTGGAGCAATATATGTCTTTGGAAACACTTTAGAGTATTTTATTTCAGATACAACATTAGTAGGAAATGCTTAGAAAAGATGTTTGCTTTGTCTAGGTTTGTTTGGCTTCATAATGAACTCAGATTCTTGGACTGTTTATTCTTTTTGTTGGTCTCTTTTACATTTGGGTTAAATTACTGGGACATTGAAGCATGACCAAAGGATATTGTCAAAATATAAATATTTTTCTGTATTCCAAACCAGGAAGCTCCCTGACTTTCTAATAAATTCCCTAAGAAACCTATTACTGTCAAATGACAATAGACTAGTTTGCATTCCCGCTTAAACAACTCATAATATGGAAGATAAACTTAAAAACAACAGCTGCTAAGGGAATATTAAATCCCACAAGATCCTTAAGAGATGTGTGCTGCAGACACACAGAATAGAATGTTTCAGAACATTCAGAAGCACAAGTTTCAGAAACCAGAAGGATTTCTAAAAGGCAGTAAGTAATTGCTCGAAACTGGCAAAGAAATTTATTTTTCCCTAAAAAAAGTATTTTGGGAACGGACTTGAACACTGAAGGTGAAATGTTAGCTGATATTGTTACTGTCAAAAGGTTGGAACAGGCTAAGAAGAATTTTGATCAAAGTCAGAAACTGTAAGCAATAATCAAGTGCAATCAAAAGTGAAGCTGAGGAATCAAAAGGCTGTTCTTTCTCTCCTTTCAGTGATGAGTCAGTTCTCTCCACCCAGTGTTGAAAGATGCCACATTGCTGAAAATTCAGAGATATCTGTGCCATCATAATAGGTTTGGGGTTCAAACCATCAACCATTTGAGAATGCAAAACCCAAACTAACCTCCTGGATTCCTAGATGTCAGCTGTAGTATGTAGGAAAATTCTTTTTTCTGTGTATCTGATCTGTTCTGTGGGTGTACTGCTTCTTGTTTTAGCCCTCTTTCCTAGCAATAAATAGCACTTTCACACACTCACATACCAAAAAAAGAAATGTCTAAGTAAATACCAAGTAAAACAAGGGCTGAAAATGCAAAAGTGATTGAGGGTTAAATGAACTCCACAGGACTCTGGGGAGTGTGTTTGGCTCATACTTTGATCTTTGCTGGTTCATTCCAGGAAAGGAAAGAGAACTGTGCGGAAAGCTGAAGGTGGGACTTAGTACTAAAAGCAAAATGAGTACATCCAATAGCTGGCCATAAAAGCAGCTGGTGGATCACTGTGTGCAAAGCCTGGGTGCTTTTTGGGTGATGCTGGCTCTGGAATTCAAAATGGTTTGTGCTCAGAATTTAACACCCTTGCTAATGATCAATTAATTTTTTTTTTTTTTTTAAATATGCCTGACAGAAGACTTTCAGTAATTCTGGTAGAAACTTTTACTGGCAAAAGCTACTTGTTAGAACTGCTGGAGGGTGTACATATATGGGCAGTTAAAACACTTAATTCGGATTTGTGGTTGCAGTCACTCTCCTTCATGGCAACGAGCAGAACAAGCCATCTGGCAAGGGAGTGCCTCCTTCTCATCACACATCTGAGAGCTTCCCACAAATGAGATTTCAGCTCATTAGGATACTTTATGCCTTTGCAGGGATTTCAGAAGAAATCTATACCTTTAATCTCTTGTACTTGCATCTGAGTTGCATGTTTTTGTTCTGTTCTAGAAAAGAAATATGTTTACTGAATGTAGCCTTTTGATTGCTTATATACATTAAAGATTTTTTCTGCAGTTTATTAAGAATTAGGTATTATAAATACTTAATTAATTATTTGGGCCTCCAGCTCTTTCATTGCAACTTGTGACATGATTGGAGGGTTAGAAATGTGAGCCCTTGCTGAATGACACTGCTCTTGTGCTGATGGCTTCCTTTGTTTTGATAGGTAAAGATGATGAAGTTACTTTCGGGGTGTAGCTGCTAATGGTTGGTTGGTGTTGTCTGTGTCTCTGAAGCACCTGGAAGGTCTTGTTGATCAAGATGTTGGACATAGAGAAGTGACTGATCTGAAGTGACTGAGCTCATCCTTTGAGCTGTAGCAATATTTTCTGGCATTTGTAAAATGTAAATATTTCTGCCACTAATAGGTCTGTTAGAATATGAATGGGAAAAGAGCATGTCAGGTGGATAATGCACCAGTGAATTCAGGTCAGTTTTTGTAGAAGATAATTGCAGAAATGGAGGGATTTGTGTCACTTGAGTAAGTTAGAATGAGGTTTTCAAATTATTGATGTGATGAGTAACTAGTTCTGGCTTTTCAACAGTTTTGAGGATCATCTGTCAGGTGAGTTTTTTGAGTTGATAAATTCATTAACCTAAAGGCTGTGTAACCTAAATGATGGATGCTTACAATTTATCATCACTTCACTTTTATTACCAGAGGATGAGAAGGGTAAATAAACATTATATTTGTCAAAAAGGGGTTGCAAAATTTATGTGACTTTATAAAGTACTCACGTGTCATTATTACATTGTAGGGCAGGGGAAACAGGATGGCTGCTAATAATTAGACATGGAATGGCTCCTGTTAATTAGGGCAAGAAGTTTTGTAGTTTATTAGATAAGTAGTAACAGGCTTGATACTTCCCTTAGCTACTTCTTAGGGAACCCATCTTACCACTGGCTGGGTTTCAGATAGTAATGTACCATTGCTACATAAACTCTGTATAAAACAAGGTATTTTCTTCTGCTGTATGAAAAGCTGGAGGGAAAAGGAAAAGGGAGCAGAAGGATGAGCAAAAAAGAAAAGCAGGAAACTAGACAATGTTCTGTGCAAACCTACAGATCAATAACAGCAAATATGCTTGTAATGAATTTTACTCTGTTTCATGGGTAGCCAACACGAGGCATATTGCAAAACGCTGTCTGGAAATAAAGGTGAGTAGTCAAGCTGAATGTTTCAGTAATAGACAGTTGCCAAGTACTTGTTTCCTATCTGATTTTAAAATTTCATTAATATAAACAGAACAAATGACACTTGGCAACAGTTTCAAAATACAGATTTAAAATAACATGCATATGTTTTTGAAATCTCTTCCAGCCTGTTCTGCTTTTCCTACATGTGCATTGCAGTGATATGTATGGTGTATAAGGGCATAATAATTGAAAATAATTCAAAATTCATGGTGTTTAGGTTTTAGATTTGCAAACAACAACAAAAAAAGTAAAAATAGAACACAGTCATCAAATCTATTTTAAGTCCTCTCAGTTATGGCAATTATGTTTGCCAATTCCACAATTCCACAAGAAAAGCCTCTTCTTGAGGTATAAGTAATTTACAGAAGATCTACATGCGGAATGAAGTGCACTTAAGGTTAGTTTATGAGCTAGTAATGGCTGTCAAGTGAGCCCATATATTACTGAAATTAAACCCAGAAGAGATCATTACATCATTCAGTACAATCTACTATGTATTAAGGCAATTCGGTGTTTTCCAAATTTTGTCCTCTCCTGAATATTCCCCCTCTCAGAAGATGAAAATGTGACTATTGCCAGAGAGCAGCGGCAGACTGAATGGGAATAATGTTCTGATTGCAGAGCAGGAATTGCTCCAAGTACGTTTTGGGGCTGAGAAGGAGGGAAGAGGGATGGCCAGAACCATATGGCCTTTCCTGAAGTGGTTTCCACTGTTTCCACTTGAGAAATGTTTGACCAGGAAAAAAAAAAAAAAAAGAACACAAAGCAAAACTGCCAGTTTCCCTGGGACCTTTCTGCACTGGGTGTCTGCATACAGGACCAGATGTTTGCTGATTAATAAATAAACCAGCATGAAGGCCATAGAATAAATGACCCCTTCCTTTTTCTGCTGCCTGTAGGATTACCTGTGGTGTGTATGAAGACAGCCACAGCACAGAAAGGCCTCTCTGTAAGTGCAGCTGTGCTAGTAGCAAAATTACACTTTTGTTGGTAATGTTTATTTACTGACAGAATTTCCCGGGGGCAGGATAGGCTATGGAGACAAGAGCATGGCTTTGCTGCTGTCACATCTTCCACAGCAGGAATACTTTGTTACATTTTCGAGTTTTTCTGGCAAAGATTTGTGATGGGAACGTGGTCACAGATAAAAGTGCATGCCCTTTATCCTTGGAAGCTGCAATCCTCTTCTGTGTGCAGCTAAAGCAAGCTCAGCAGCTCATGTGCTGCCAGCAAACAAGTGCTTATCTGACACCATATAAGGCTGTGGCTGAGGAGGAAAATGATGAAAAACATTCCACAATAAACTTAGACTGGCAGATTTAATACGGCACAGAAAGGCTTAAATACAGAGGTTTTTATCTTTTTTGCTTTTTTAGTTTAGCTCTGACAGCATTTAACCCCACAATAACCTTTTAATGTTAATTAGAAAAAAATGGCTTGTGTTTCTAGATGTTCTAAACGGGCTTGTCCCAGAATAACAGGATTTTAGGATATTGGTGCACACAGGGTTTGTTGTCGTGGAGTTTGGTTTTGGGTTTTTTTCCCTTGGACTTGCTGCTGTTAAAAGCAAGAAAAACACCTTTAGGATACAGGAATGTGGGAGTGTCAGGATGTGTTTAGAGACAGGATACAACAGTGAGGAGCATATTGAGAAGGAATTATGGTTGTGAAGATGAGTTTATCTGAGTTTTAACAAGATGTGAGGTGCAGTGAAGTGCTTAAAAAAAGGGAAATGATTCTACAGGAGAGAGACAGGCTTCTCTTTTCCTTAGTGTATTGCTTGCATCTTTGTTGTCCTTGTATCCTCTCATCTTTACAATGTAATAGCCTGCTAAGTTATTGTACTACCTTAGAATATCGGTATAGTCCAACTTTGGTAGCCACTGGTGGCCTAAATCTGAATTTCCAAACTGTTCCCTTCCTGGTGGCCACTGCTTTTGGCAGTCTTCACCTTCTGCAGACATCACTTACCCTGAACCATCAGCAGCTGAGATGACTGTGAGTTGAGGAGAGGTGGTGCAGCTTTTGCCTCAGCTGTGTGCTGCTTCTTTCAGGAAGAGGTTGAAGCACCCCCATGCTGTATTTTGCCCCCACATACAGCTATCTGGAACTCAAGAATTAAATGCTAGGTGATTTATTAGCGTTTTGCAAAGATGTTGGGAGTCTTCTGCAATATCACTCAGCATCTAATAGTCTCTATGTCTAAGGGTGTGCAGTACCATCTGTCAGAGTTTATTCAGTGTCATTCTCTAGCTCAATTTTTGGTCTAATATTTATGCCTTTCTTGTTGTAGCCAGTCTTTAGAAGTGCAGTGCAGGAACAGCCCAGCATTGTGTCCGTGCATTGTGCAGGATGTGGTTTGCAGCAGGGCCAGGTCAGCTGGCAGGTGGCTCATGATGCACAGGGCACTTGTGCCGTGGGGCTGGCACGTGTGTGAAACCTGAACTATAGGTGGGAATGAAGTGCACATCGTTTATGAAAAAGGATTAATAAGATTTTCAGGAAAGATGTTAAGCTTGAGGTCATTTCCTTCCTCTTGTTACGCTTTTGAATTTCTGCCAGTAAGATGGGTGAGAGGACTTATTTTTGTCTTTGAATGCTTTGAATTTCAATGATGCCTTTACGTTGAATACAGAGAAGTGGAATTCCACTTTATTCCTGCCATTGTACTGTCATATGTCTGAAAAAATGACTTGTGTTTTTTTTTCAGTATCTTTGTGTCTTGCATTCTAGTTAACTAATCCTTTGAGCTGCTGCTGTGCCCTGAAATATCACATTGTGTGAGGGCACATGGAGATGCTCTGATCCCCATACTGAAGTGTTAGTGTACATAAAGAAGGAATCAAAATGCAGTGGTATAATTCTTGGAAAAGAAGGAAATGGGCAGCGTCAGAATATAGGCTGTGCATGAAAATGAGAGCAAGGATTTTCCCACTCTATTAAGTTTCAATAGCAAAAAGGTTTCATAGTTCAGTGTTTGGATGGGGTGTATGGTATGGTGTCTGTGCTCTGCTTTTGCAGCTGAAGTAGGAGTGAAGTGTTAGAGAAGTTGATGTTATTCCTGGCCATCCTGTCAGTCACAACTAGAAGAATTAGTAATGGCTCTTGCTGTGTAAAGCAATAGAGTGCAATAAAAGTCAGCAACATATTAATGTACATAGTGAGTCACAGGGGGCACACAAGGGAATGCAAGTGGAGTCCTTCTGCTTCTTGCCCATGGCTCAGTGGCAATCAGTGGAGGTACCTGAACCTAAAATTTGGTTGTGCAATTAGAGAAACTGCTGCTGTGCTGTGAGGAACAAACTGCTTTTCATGACTATAGATGATGATGATGATCCTTCACTGCTAATATAGCAGGACTGTGGCACCAGAAGGCCAAAATCTGTGTCCAGGCTGGAATTCAGAGTGTTGCCCAGCACCCTCTGGCAGTGCACAATTACCTTCAGGAAGAGCTGCAACAGCAGCTTCTCTCCTGTGTAAGAGCATCTTTTGTACCTTTTTCTGCCTCTTTCCTGCTCTTGCTTTTCTCAGTTGAAGACTTGTGCCTTGTATTTCTGTTACTTTCCAAGTTTTTCCAAAGTGTCCTGAAGAGTAAAGAGAACTATGATAGTAGGATCTTGTAGCTGCTCAGAGAGCTTTAAAGACTGTCCAAGAATTTTGTTTTCAACTTTTTTTGGGGTTGCTCTGTTGGTATTTGAGAGAGAAATGTTTCCAGCCATTTAGTACGCAGTAGTGTGTTGGATTTCTCTTACCTGTATTCCAGTTCTGATGTTCTTGCCCCTGCTGTCCTTTGAAGATACAATTCCTAGAGGTGCTCATGCAAGCACAAAGCAATACATCAGCTTTCATCTCTTCGTTAGCAAAGAATCCATCTTAATTTCTTTGACTGGAAGCGTTGTGGAAAAATCTTCAAGCTGAATAAGAACAGATACTCCTGTAAGAGGTGGANTTTTTTTTTTTTTAATCTGAGTATTTCTAGGAAAATCAAGATTTGTTTTGAGAGCCTGAACCTACAGCTCCACAAGTGTGCCATTTCATGAAATATGTGCTGTGAAAAATTTGATCTCAGACTGTGGAGCAGATTGCAGATTCCTTTAGGAGCCCTTTTTTTTTTCTTGAGGTGCTGGGACTTCTTTGGCACGGTTTGGGTCCTTGCCTCAGGCTGAAGGAGCTTTAGGTCAGCTGCAGTTGTTCCACCAGGAGGCTGTTGAGGAGTCGGAGCATCTGGGGGAATAGAGGCTTCTCCAAGCTCCTGCCCTGAGGCGGCATTTACCACCCCGAAAGAGGAGAGGTAGTAATGGAAGCTCTCTGCCACCTGCTAGTCCTCCTGCCCAGGAGTGCCCTGTGCAGAGTTATCCTGGGTTTAAGGCAGCTCCATCCCAGGCAGACGTCATGGAGCAGTCCCCTCTTCCCTGAAATAACTGGATTTGTGGGGAAGTCATGCGGGAGAGCGAAATACTGTGTAAACAGAAGCCAGCACTTCCAGTGAGCTCCCGCTGTGCTCGTTGCTGTGGCTGCCTTGCCGTCATTTCTAGGATTTAAGGATCCTCCTGTTTACATCAGCCCGCCCGTGCTGCGGGGCCGTGGCCATGCTGAGGAATCCTCCCATGGACAAGGCAAGGAAGGAAGTGGAGGGAGGATGGGGCTTCGGCATCCTGTACCCTTCGGAGGGGAGTGGCTGCAAAGAGCGGAGCTTGAAGGACGAATACCTTTCGTGTTTCAGCACGGGCTGCTTGAGCCCAGAGAAGCCCCTGCATCAAGGAGGAAAGCAAACGGTGGTGTGTAACTGCTCGAAACTGCCGCGGAGTTGGAGAACATCCTTCTGAAAGCCTTTCCTTCAAATGACAGCAGGAACGGAGAGGACAGACGTGCCTTGTGGAGCTGAGATTATGCAGCAGTGCTGACACAGAGCTAAAGCCTCCAAACTGAGCTGCACGGGCTGGGTCCAGAAGGCAATTTCTGTAGAAAATACTGGTTGTGATTGGGAACGAGGATGCTGTTTTCAATATCCATCCTGTAAAACGTTACTGGTTTTTATTCTTCAGTTTGTTAATTGGGCTCTGATGGAGGAATGCAGTTTAGGATCCACAGGCATCCTCTGGAATGGCCAGGTAAGGCTAGAAGGTACAACTAAGTGTTGATCTTCAATTTCAGCAGTGGTGCTATCTTTCATGAGAAATATTTTGGTTCCACCAGGTTACAGGGTGAGATGGCGAATTCTTAAAATCACAGGGTGAGATGGCGAATTCTGAAAATCAGAGAAACTAGCTCTGGCTTAGTGGGTCAATATTTGTTTATATGGTACTAACTGATACCCAGTGTATTTTAAATGGATTGACATAATGTGATTTATTATAGTAATTGCTTGCAGTAGAAACCCTTGAACCTGTTCATTTACTTATTGACTTTCTAGAAAAGGAGTGAGGCCTCAGGTGATAAAATTTATCTTCTCCTTTGAACGTGTCCTGATACTGTTTCCCGTGGCTTTTAAGCTTATTTTGGATATAAGGAAGAAATATATTTAGTTCATTAGATCGGTAAACACTGTGCTACTTCTTTATTGATCACCCATGTACTTTTGTTTCTAGTATTTCTAGAATTAAAATTATTAGGGGTTACCAAAGTGAAAATACTGCACACAAGTTAGCGTTGCAGACTTTCCCAGTCATTTGCCCAAAATCCACTGTACGTGTTCTTTGGAATGTTCTTGTTAGGCTTACATGTTGGTGAGAGTCTGTTTTACTGCTTGGAACTCTGTGCTCACACTGAAAAGCAGAGTGCAGTTGCTGGCATTGAGATGGAGGTATTTGGAAGTAATACAGTAAAATGTGTGTCAGTAATACAGTGAAATGTGTGTTTACATTGGAAATACCATCCTAACATTGGAAATAGCATCCTAGAGATCTCCTGAGGTTGGTTCAAAATCAAGTTCAGAAATATTCTCCAATGCAGATTAACCACCAATCAGTTACTTTTAAAGGCTAAGTGAAGTGATGGAGTAAAATAGGTGGAGAAATGACCCTCCTTGTAGGATGTTTATGTGAGGAACTGATGGCAGATCCACAGATCTCAGCCTCGGACAAAACTAGATGTAGCCTTGCTATTCTCCAGCCTTCCAGCACTGATGATCCTCACTGTAAGAGAACATCTGCCAAGAGAAATAAATGAGAGTGATGCTTTACAAGCTTAGTGCCAATACTCCTCTTAAAAACTGAATGCATTGCACTCACCATCTTCACTGCCCAAAATTTATTGACATTAGCCTAAAATGTGAAAGAAGTCAGCATTCTGACAATATGAACTTAATTTAAAATTTTAAATTGAAACTGAACAATACAAACACTTCAAAAGATTTTGCATAAAGCATCTTCCAGAAAGGGATGAAAAATCAGAGATTGGAATGTAAATCCCAAAGGCAGATAAGAGAATTATGCAGGGATACAATGGTGTTACCAACGTGATTGATCTTTTCTGAGCTAAGCTGCATGGATTTTTCAAGAGCTGTGAGTTAGCCATATATGGTAGTGAAAGATGAAAATTGTTAAGTTGTATATAATTAAAGTTGACAGTCAGAATCTATTAACATCACCTTTGCTCTGGTATGAGCATCTTTAAAAATCTGTTAGAGTAAAGAGATCAGAATGCAAAAGTTTGAACCTCTAAGATTGCTATAGCGACCTTTGCTTATTGCACAGGAAAAAGTTTAAATCAATGATGTTTCCACACCAGGAATTTGTGACTTCTGTAATGTTTTGGTATACTGAAGAATAAAAATCATTTGTGTTGATGGAAGCAACCCTTTTATCACAAAACCTAACACTACTGATGACAGAAACTGGGACCTGAGTGTTTGCCTGTGACTGGTCTGTGCCCTGGGACCTTAAGGCTTGTTTCAGATATATAATCACTAGCAGTTCTTCTTTATCTGTCTTATAAAAGACTGTGTCTTATTTATTTATTTGTTGCTTTATTCTATGCAAGATGACTCTGGGAGGTGACGGATTTCAGGTAGTTTATCCTTTTTTATTAAGACAGAAGTAATGAAAGATGTAAGGCACAGAGAACAAAATGTGAACTCTTCAGAGGTCTCCTGACCCCTGATGTCAGACACTGGCTTAGCACAGCTTCCAACGTGCCGTAACGTCCTTGTGCAAAACTGGGAGCAGCAGACGATAAAACACAATTGTGCAGCCAGACAGGCTGGAGAAATGGGCAAACAGGAGTAACCCCAGACACTGGGATGGGCTGGGGGCTGACTCTCTGAAGTCAGCTTTGCGAAAAACCTGGAGGTCCTGGAGGAAGAGCCAACAGTGTGCCAGTGCAACTTTTCTTAATGCCAGGTTTGGCTGATTGTTTAGTAGTTAAATAAAGAAAACACTCAGAACGTTTGTGCTTTACAGGGATTTCAAAGAGCATTACTCAGAGTGAAGTTCCACACAGTGATACATTTATTATTACCCACTTTTTGCTGTAGAACATTATCTCACATACTCTGATTTGTACAGGGGTTGCAGCTCTGAGAAGTTCTGTTCTGTAGTATTTTATGTCTAAGAATTGCTGAAGATAGAGAGAAACTGTGCATCTTGCATTGTTTCATTTCTTTCAGAAGTGTAGCCTCACTGGACAAGATACTGATGCAGTAAGACAGTATTTTGTTGCATATTTTATGTTCTGGGAAGGGATATTTATATCTACTCTTTGGCCCAGATTCTGGAACAGCCGCCAGTTTCACAAACAGCAACAATTATGTGCCAAAAGGAGACTAGAACTGCTTAAAATCGAAGTTCCCTATGGAATATATATATATATATATATATATACACACAGAAGTAATGATATATATATATATATATATATGGAGAGAGAGTGTGCATGTATGTTTGGGAGAAGAGGAGAAATGAGGGAGTGATAATTCTGATGTTGCTCTTCATGCTCTTAAACACTTCCTTTCTTTTGTCAATATTTTTATCATTATTGTGTACTTAGTGTTTTCATGCCATGCATTTCTTACCTTCAGTTTTTCTTTTAAAAATCTATTGACTGATGTTTGAAGTTATTTTTCCATATGCATTAGTAATGTTATTTTTCCCCTATGTGAATAACATCATAAAAGTAGAAAAAATCCATCTGTTTCAGAAGAAAGTCAAAGCTGACCAAAATAAAGTCTGTAATTTGAGTGGATTGCTGACAGGCAGTGGTCTGTTAGCATTTTCCATCCCTTTGTCTCCACCACCCTCTGTTGCAGTGGCATCATGCCTGTGGGCAGAGTATCAGTGATTTAGGCTTCATTGCTGCAGAGGAGGCCATTCCTTCATGAAAGGGCTAAAAATCCAGGCACCTCCGTAAATGTGGGGTTTATTAAATAAAGTTAAAGAAAGTGTTCTGCATTCTTGTAACTACCAGCTCGGAATCTGAGACTCGGTTCATGGAGGACCTTTTCTGAAGCTCACTAATATCCATGTAAAAATTGCCATTGACTTTGCTTTGTGACTGATTTAAAAAACAAAGAATAGTTGCATATGCCTTATTGTTGGAAATCTCACCGATAAAGGAGTATTTCATTGCTTCAGGCTTTGTTCATTTGTTGAACAAGGTAAGACTAAAAAACCTCATGTTTGTGGTTATAATATACCAAATATCTGTCCTTCTGCTTAGAATCATGAACAGACTCTTCTCCAGTTGATTAAATACAGAAATTCAGAACTAGAGCATGTTAGGTGAGATGTTTACTGTCAGGAATGCATCTTCATTTACCTAGATGAAATTAGAGTGCTGAATAGTTTAAAACTCTGTGTTTCAGATAGCTGGAATTTTTAAAGAATCTGCTAACTTTTGGTAGTGATGTTTTGGATAACCAAGTTTATATGGTGGACCAGAACAGTCACTAGGGTAGTTTGCTGGAAGTTAAGCTGTATGTAATGGCTTCTCAGTGTGAAAGAAAATAGGGGGTCTTGGGATAGGAAGGCACAATAAAAAAGTAAATAAATTCATCAACAGTGAATTCTTTTGATTAGTGTGTCATTGCAAACCACATAGAAATTTTTTTATAAGGCCTGTGATATATATAAGGGGTGATTTACAGGCTGTACATTCAGTGCTCTTTATCCAGCTTTGGAACAAAACATGTCTGAGATTCAGCTTTGTTTACTCTGGAAGTTTTTTACTGTAACGAAGAATAAATAAGTGTAGTTTAAGATTTTACTGCCTGTGTGCCTGACTTTGTGGTGCATGCAGTTTGTGTCCTAGCATGTTGATTCTGCACGAGAAGTTAAGCCTGAGGGCATCGCAAGCTTGAGGATCACAAGCGCTAGGAGAACCCTCCCGTCCCTTCTCCTTGTCACTGAGATAATTATGAAACTCTCCTGGACTTGTCATGATTTTGAGGTGTTGAGACATCAGCTTTCTAAAAATTCTCAAAGTCACCTATGGCTGGAGGCATAAAAATGCCAGTAGCTTGCCATGACGCCTTCTTGATTCTCCAGAGCTCTTCTAGGTTTTGGGCAGTGTGTAAGTTCTCTTGAGCAACCATAGAAGTGCAGTGTCTGTTAATGTTCTGTGTGTTGGTTTGGTGGGATGAGGTGTACAGGCTGCACTAATCATAATTCAGTGGGGTTACTGCATGTACGCTGAGATGAGCCATCAGAATGAAAAGGAGAAACAGAAGCTTTAGTGTGAGTTCATTTTTTAAAGATAAAAGTAAGAAAGCTGCATTGTTTATTATTCTTTCATAAATAGTGTATGGATATCTAAAATGTAGGTGACGGTTCTATAATATGTGGTCGTTCTACCAAAGTACAAAGGAATGTGCTTGAATGGATATGAACTTCATGAACAAAAACCACAGTAGATGAGGTTCTTAGTGAAGTCTTTTTAAATTTGTGGAATGCACTCAAATGTATATAATAAAAGTGGATTTTTTTTTTTAAAGTAAGATTAAAAAATATGCAGTACCAGAGGAAAGAATCAGGATGTTGTATTTGATGTCATGGGTGTAGTTCTTGTCTAGTCTAGTTAAGAAACTGCTGTTGATATGCACTGGTAAAATGTCACAATGCATACTTCCAAAGAACTTCCTGTACAAAAGAGTTCAGTTGGAGTTATGTCAGCTTTGTCCATGTCATCAGAACTGACCTTTGTGCCCTTTTAAACAGCTTATTGCCCTGATTTTCTTTAATTCATATGGTGCTCTGGGTGTTTGAATACAGGCTGGAAAATAAAAAGGCCCTAAGACCTGTGTTTGTTAGGACAAAAATCTTGGTTTGAGAAGGGATAATACTGAAATTGCTAAGCTGCTCTGCAGATAGTATTTGCTTTGAATGTTTTCTCTGAATGTATTTTACTGAATCTCTCCTTTCTAGCTCTGGCTTACTGATAGGTCTGCACTTTGGGCCTCTAACTGGATACCCCTGGTTACAATTGTGCATTTCCTAGCTAGGGAATGAATGGTAGATTTTCACATCCCAGAGCACGACTGGTGTATAAAATGGTGTGGTAACTCAGTGATGCAGTTTCAATGAGCTATACACTCCCAAAAGCCTCTCTGTTGGATTAGGGAAGTTTTGGAATTTAATACTGTACCTTGGCAGGTCACCTTTTACAGGAAGCCATATATTTACTTTGGCTGTGTGTCTGTCTGCTCACTCTGCATGAATTGATCTATCAAGTGTACAAGAGAAGCTATTTATCTTTTGCCAGTAAATTTGATTTCTTTTTTTTTTTTTTTATTTAATACAAGTAATTTTTTGTATCTGGGCCTCTTGAAACAGCCAAGAAAACTTCTATTTTAAATACTACTTGCTGAAATTATTTTTTGTCTTCCCTCCTTCAGATGAGAACTCTCCAGCCAATTTCTGGGATTCCAAGAATCGGGGAGTGACTGGCACGCAAAAAGGACAAATTGTATGGCGAATTGAACCTGGCCCTTACTTTATGGAATGTGAGTACCTATTTATGCAGTGCATATTCCAAGGCAGGTCAACAGGGTGGCATTTGATATCCATTTCATCAGTCCCTCTGATAAAGCAAGGGAATTGATTGTGTTGCTCTTAGGGGGAAGCATTTTCCAATGTGTTTGCTGGACATGATAAAATCTTTGTTGAGCTTAGATGTACATTTGTATTCTAGTGATGTTATTAGACAGCACATTTCACTCTAAGGGAGGAAGGAGTTGCCTTGTGTGGTGTGATGTGGTATATACACATTGAAAGATGATGCCCCTTCCCAGAGAAGTTCCAAATTTCAGCTGGCTAAATATTAATGGCAAGTGTGTGTGAAGGAGAAGGTAGTAAGCTAAGAGTGCTTGCTGATGTTTGTTAGTGGGAAGGCTGGATTTGACTTTAGGAAGTGCCAGTGTCCTGTTCAGTTGCATCAGAATTTCTCAGGTGAAGATTTGTTGAGCTGGAAAATCCGCAGGGCAGTTTGGAAATACTGAGAGGCTTTATGTGACCGAAATAAAAAGCCTTCAGTTGAACTGTGTAAGGACTGTTGGTAGTCAAGCTTCAAACTGAAGAGCTACACCGCTCTCTCAGACAACCAGGACTTAGGAAGCTGAGCTACTCTGCTGTGGGCTGGGTTTTGTTCTTCATTGTTTTTGGTTTTTTTGCTTTTTGGTGAAACTATACTATCCTACCATATGAAGCATATGATCCCTAAAGAAACTGAAGTTCTAATCATAGGATGTTGTATCAGAGCTTGCTGGAAACTCTGATGTGCCAAGCATCAAAGTGGCAATCAGTCTTAGAAGAGCTCTGAGTTGCTCTACCACCTGTTTACCCTCACAGTAATGAATCCTCTTTCATAAGTTCAAAAAAAAAATATACTCCTACTCTTCACTGCAGTGAAGTAAAGCACTGCAGTGCTGCTTACTGTAGGTCTTGGCAGAAATTTTTATTCTAATTAACTCATAGAACAGTGATACATGTATTTCAAGAGGTGTTATATACCCTGTACTAAAAATAAATATTAAAGCTTCCTATTTCTAGAACTCATCATTGAATCTTGCCAAGTTGCCCTATGTGTTACACAACCCACTTCTGGAAAAAAAAAAAAAAAAGGAAAAAAAAGAGCTAAATATGATAAAATTAAATTCCATTTCAGGAGTTCATTACATTACAATGATTGAACTGAAGACAATGCTCAAGAAAATAATAAAGATAATTAACTTCCCTGGTGCCAAAGACACTGGTATATTAAAGCAGATTAAAATGTCTGTTAGTAAAGTTCATTGCCTCATCTTTCTTGTACATGAACTCTGTCAGTATTGTTGCCAACATGGGCAGTTTGACTTTGAGGATGTTTATGTTTTTTAGCTCGTTATGTGTTACTCCATAGTGTATTGAGATGAGGCTCTTGAATAATATTTCCAGTTCATGTGAGTAACCCAAACTAATGCTTCAAGTACTACTAGTTTGGGCTTTAAATCAGCTTCAGCTAACTTTGCACTTTGCAACTAAGTGCACATCAGAGTCAGCTGGAAGGAAGCGCAGGATGTGTGTTGTTCGGTCACCGTGAGCTTCACTAACAAACACCTCTACTGCCATACCACGAACAAGAGACAAACAATTGTGCAGCAGCTGAGAACTGTAAAAAGGAATGTTTATGAGCATATGTTGCTATAGCACATAGTATGGTAGATAAATATGTCACCAGTGACACGAGTGTTTCTAGTGAGAGGCCAAAAACTGCACTCAAACACTTCACTGAACTTCTGATTCCACTTTTTAAACGAGAGGTCTCCACAGATCTGTGACCATGTTTGGTTTTCCTTCTAACTTAGAGGTGGTGAAGCAATGCTGATGCAACTGCAGGCAGCTGCTCTTTTCTATTTCTTTTCTATTCCTCAGCTCAGTAAATCACAGCAGGGGCAAACGCAGCAGGTGGCTGCACCCTTCAGGTGCCATCGCGGTGTCCCTGCAGTGCAGCGCCAGGCCAGGTGTGGGAAGAGAGGTGCTGTCAGGGTTCTTAGCCTGCCCTGCAGACCTGTCACTGCCCAGCCCCTGCCAGCCACAGATCCAAACTTAGCTCCCCAGTTAACCTCCTTCTTCTGTTGTGGTGCAGATATGACTTGTCTCTCACTATAGCACTGCACGTGATGCTGCTGTCATAGCAAGAGGGAGAGACAAATGAGGAGTCTAACATTATCAGTAAACATGTGCCAGATTATTAAATTTAAGGTATTTCTGATGCTTTAATCCACCATTGTTTTCCAAATTTGGGAAAGAGCTCTCCAGTTGTAGATTGCTTATGTTTAGAAATATCTTTGCTGAGAGGTAGAATATATGAGATGCAGGTCATGGGTACCTGTGGTTTATCACATTTACTCCTCACAGTAATGGCATTCAGCTGACCATTAGCAGTATTCCTGAATTTTTGAAGCAGCAGATCCATAAGGGGGGCAACGTCTGGGGGACCAGCATGAACAAAATGTGTAAATGGATCAATCTAAACTCAACTGGATACTAGCCACAGCATAGGAATACTCATTGCATCCAATCTGCTCTCAACTGGGATCGGGACTTGACCTGCTCAAGTGTGGTTTTTATTGGAAGCTTTCAAGGACAAAGATTTTGTGGATGCTGTAGATAACTTGTTGCAGTGCTGCAGTATTGTTCCAGCTAAAAAGATTTCTATGACATCCAGTATGAATGGCTATAGCTGCAATTGGGGCTATTGCCCCTTTTAAAATCTCTGATAGAACTGGAAAGAGTAGAAATAGTAACATTTGTCTTGCCTTAACCTCCTCTTCACCAGACTAAACAGTGGCAGCTCCTTTAGCCTCTTCTCATATGTCACATTTTATCCATCCCAACTACCTTTGTAGCCCTCTGCTTTTCAGTCTCCATGTTCTCCATGCTCTTGAACCTAGAGACCCAAAACTAGACACAGCATTCCTCACCAGTACCAGGTAGAGGGAAACACTATTTGATTGCCACCTCTGTACTGTGATACCTGCATGATTGTAGGTTCCCTGCTGTATATTGTGATACCTGCATGATTGCAGGTTCCCAGCTCTACCTGTATTCAAGGAGAGGAAGGGAATGTTTTCTGCCTGAGGAGCATTGAACCTGCTCTGGCAATGAGAACTGATGATGCTTATTAACAGAGTTATGCTAAGTAACTACAATAATCCTTTAGGATTTACACTCAAAACTGGCCTAAAGTTGTCATGTCTTTTTGGGAAGAAAAGGAATGTAAGTTACTAATGTTGGATAATGAGTTGTGCTCAGTCAGCATGCACTTACACCAAAGACTCTGGATGTGGATTTTCCCCGGCAGTGTCAGAGCCTAGGGACATTATGTATCTGTTCACCAGTAATATCTCTGGAGGGTGAAATGCAGAGAATTATAGCATTGCTAATGAGCCATATGCAAACAAATCTCATGCAGAAGGATATTTCCATTTTAATTGCATTAATGTTAATCAGTGGGAGTCAGCTGGGTTAGGCCTTGGACTCCTTCTGCAAAAAGATTTGTATCTTTTAAGAAAAACATTTTATGCCTTAATTTGGGAAGTTGTTTTTCCATGAGCATAATTATAAATTTATTTATAGTTTCACCGAGGTCTCTCAAATTTATGCTTATGTTTAAAGGTAGACTTGGATAAATATTTTTCTGAATTTTGCATTACTGTGTGTCTGTAGTCTTGTAACTCAGTGTTAAGATCACTTAATTTATTCCTGTTAAAAATCCCTCCCTAGGGATTCAGTATCTCCTATTTTTCCAAGAAAGTAACATGTAAAGGCATAGTTTGCCATCTGCTCTATTCAGATCAAGCAACCTGCAGAAAGAAGGGAGGGGAGAATTTCCTCTTCGTACTAAAAACAGATTAATTCCCCTCAAAGCATACAAAATTAGCAAAACAAGGATGATCAAAGAAAACTCTCTTTCCCTCAGACAAAAATGAACACAAAAATTCTGTAGGCTCTGCCCTGGAAGGGAGAATCAAAGGAATCAACAGTGGAATAAAGAGAAATGAACTTAATGTATTCCAGAAAAACAAGTAGCCTCTGAGGGGAGTGGCTGAGGAAGGGGAGGGAGGAAATATTATGCAGAGAAGAAGGAAAATATTTGCAAAATACAGCTCACCAAGTCCAGCTCACCATCAGAAACAGTCAGTGTCCTTAAGGTGTCACCTTGAGACAATGTGAGTGGCTCTGAACTGCAGAGCCAGCCTGAACAGAGGCAGGTGTTCCTCTTGCTTTTCCCTGGGGAAGGAGCAAAAGTGCTTTGTAGGCATGAAAGGGAACTCAGTCATTTTAGACATTCAAGAAGGTGAATTTGAGGATCAATATGCCTGATATGCTGTTTCCTCACACAGCAGAGGTGGCTTTCAAACATCCTGCTCTGAGGCTTGCTAAAATGTGAGCAAAGGAAAACAATGACTCACACATGGCTCCATCAGTTTTTTTGGTGTGTAAACTACAGAAGGATTGCTAAACCCAGCTCTACAATTTCCATCCTCCTGTGAAAGGAAACAAGTTAAAGGAATTCAAGGTTATTATCCTAAACAGGTGACAGTAGTGGGAAAGTGCAACACAGCTTAATGCTTTTGCATTTGGTATGGTCATCTGGTATTTAGCATGGCATCAGGCTGTTCAGGTCTCTAAGTACATTGGGATCTTTACTCTCTGGTGCAAGAGAGGTTTCAGGTGCCCCAGAAATTATTTCAGATGGCAAGTGTTTCTCTAGGTGTAGCAGTCTGTGAGCTTAGGATGTAAGGGGCTCCCTTTGGGGCATTGTGCTGGAAAAAGAGTGGGTGGTGATGGTTATCCATCTGGAGAACAGAGGCAACAGAAAGATGGAGTGAAATGATCCATAGGAAGGCTGGTGATAGAAAAAACATCTGAGAAGAAGCTTGAGTTTTATTTGGGACTAGCTGGTAACAGCTGCTGCTCATTCATAACCTGCTGTTTCCAAGTCAGGTTTCTGCAATACAGAGAAGGACAGGTCATGATGGAGGTGCCATGGCAGGGAGATCAGCATAGGACAGTCACTGCAGTGCAGCAGGTAACTGGTGCTTATGCACCTCCATATGCAATGTGCCCCCAAGCTAAAAGCTGTACATATTCTAGGAGGTAAAACAGGGGGGTGGTTACAGTTCAGCACTATGGATGGTCATGTGCTCACTCTTCATTCTCTGCCATGGTCCTGCCTGGTTTATTAGCATGGGCTTAGGCTGAGAGCCTGCTTTGAGACTGTATTGGCCTTGTATTTATAATTATACTTTTGGTCCCATGAGTGTTAATTACAGTGTCCACAAGAAACACCTTCACCTACTTTACCTACCTTTGTTGTTATTTATACCGTTTGATGTCATAGTCATTACTGTCAGTAGAATAGAAATACATTGATTTGCATATATTTTCTTTACCAGTGCAATGGCTTTATGCTGTGAGCAATAATCCATAGTGGCAGCTGTTGGGATTCATCCAGAGACTGCCAGTCATGTCACATCAATCATTTCCAAATCCCCCCTGGGATGTTTGTGGTTAAATTACTTCTGGTGCCACACTGTGATACTTGGATGCAGTGACTGCACAGATGCAGTGTGTTTTGAACTAAAATCTCATTTGTGGCATAGAATCACAGAATAGTTTGAGTTGGAAGGGGCATTTAAAGGTCTCTAGTTCAAGCCCCCTGCAATGAGCAGAGACATCTTTGATAGATCAGGTTGCTCAGATCCCTATCCAACCTGATCTTGAGTGTTTCCAGTTTTTCCAGGGATTGGGCTCCTACCACCTCTCTGGGCAACCTATGCCAGCATTTCACCACCCCCAGTGTATAAAATTTCATCCTTATGTCTAGTCTGAATCTACCCTATTTTAATTTAAAGCCATTACCCACTATCCCTGGTAAAAAATTTGTCCCCATCTTTTTGATAAACTCCCTTCAAGTAGTGAAAGGCTGCAGTGAGCTCTCCTCAGAGCTTTTTCTTCTCCATGCTGAGCTAACCCAACTGTCTCAGCTTGTCTTTATATGAGAGGTTCTCCATTTCTCTAATCTCTTGGTGGCCTCCTCTGGACTCACTCCACCAGGTCCCTGTCCCTCCTGTGCTGGGTCCCCAGAGCTGGATGCAGTGTTCCAGGTGGGATCTCAGAGCAGAGCAGAGGGGCAGAATCCCCTCCCTCCCCTGCTGCCCACGGGGCTTTGGATGCAGCCCAGGACACGTTTGGCTTTCTGGGCTGTGAGTGCCCATTGCTGGGTCATGTCCAGCCTCCCCTCCACCACTCCCCCCAAGTCCTTCTCAGCAGGGCAGCTCTCGATCTGTTCATTCCCCATGAGTAAGACCATGAGTAGACTATGAGATATATTCAGAAGACATGGTAATATAGGTGTCTGCATTGCACTGGTATCATCTTAAAAGTGAGGTTTTATGTGGAATTCTTGGTATTCAGTCCCTACTTCCATGAAGTTGTAACTGTTGCAAAAATAGTGCATTAGGACTGAAATTGCCTTCATTACTTGTATCCAATCTTTGTATTTTTACCATTTAAAATTTTAACAGTTAAATTCTGTAAAAGTCATGCTCTTCTCACATGGAATTGTTCTGAGCCTGGAACATTTGTCTGTGCAGTGCCCTGCAACCAGCGCCCTTTCAATGGTCTGTCTGGGGACTCATGGTTATTGTCCCTATTCTATTTATAGACATACTCACTGAGTTAGAAATACTTCTGTTATTCTTCTGCTGGTTTTTTATGTTGTTTCTTAACAGCTATTTTTGAGTATCAAAAATAACTGAAACAGGATCAAGTCTTGTATTTTTTACATTTGTGGCAGGCTTTGTTGACTTCCTTAAGCACATAATACTCCCGTGTTTTGTTTTAAAGGTTAGATGATAATTAAATGCTATGCCTAACTGGAGCATAATAGTGCTCATGACTGTAAATAAGAATCTCTGCTGACAACAAAGTGACTGGGGCTGGCAGGGATAGGGATGCTCTGTTACCTGAAGAAGCATTTTTCCACATTCCATTTGAGGCAGGTTAGATGGGAAGACCACTGGGACATAAGCATTTTCTGTTATTGATCCTACTTTAGCTAAAAAGCTTTCTGTAAGTCACTTTGTAGGTGGTTTGCCTAATGTTCCTGTAAAATAAATTCTGTGATACACCTGCTGAGAGAGATGGCAAGTACCTGGGAGCTGCCAGCTTTGGACCTTGCATTCTGCTGCTGTGTTTCCTGCTGTCCAGCAGGAAGTAATCAAAAATGCACACACTGAAAGTGATGCAGAGAAGAGAGTGCTAAATGTCCAAACAGAAATGTTGAGTTCACTGAACTGTCACGCTACAGAAAAATTCAACAGGCAGGACATGCTCAACTGCTAAATTTCTGCAGTTGTCTGTCAGGTTCAGATGGGAAAAAATAGGGTTTAACACAGTTGCTTTTGCATGGATTGCATCTCCCTTTATAGCTTTGTAAAGCATGAATGTGAATGACTTCATTTGTTCTAGTTTTCTTAAATAAGTTTCACAGAACATGCTCTCAAGTTTTTCCAGTGAGTTACTGTGCTGTCAGCTTTTTCCTCAGTAAATTTTGAAGGACACATGTTTCTGTCTGCAGAGAGCCATGGATTCAGCCCAAGTACCTTCTGGGCACTCAGCTGCAGTGGCCAGGAAGTTTTAGCTGCTGTGCAGGTTCCATACAGTGCACTGGGAGCACTGTATTGCTCTAGAGACTGTTGTAACCCAGCTTGGATTTGACTTCTTTTTGGAGATGTGTCTGCTTATCCCTTCTCAGTGGAGATGATTGCACCTCTGATATTGGTGTTTTGTTTGACTAGGGTCTGTCTGGAGCAAGCTGTTCTTACAGCAGGCACACCTGCTTTCCTGCATTATCAGTCTCCTGGAAAGAATCTTTCTTAGTATCTTTCTTTAATAAAGCATTCTTTTGATGGGCAAAGGTAAAGTATTAAAGCCAGTAAAAAAGTAGTTAGTGAGGAACTTGGAGAATTAGTGATGTTTTAAACCCAAGCTGTTATTTAGTGTAAGCTGATCCCTTTATTATTGAAAAGGCAAAAGTATATGGTCCATAGAGGTAACAGCACTATAATTTCATGCAGGTGTTCTTTTGAAATTCCAATGTCAGTGTTGGAGTCCCGGAAACCCTTACTGATTCCAACATTTTTGTGTAATGGACCTGAGGTATAAGACTATGGTTGTGAAATGGTAACAGCTATTAGCTTTAAAAGAAGGGGATTATGGTTTCATAGAGTTTTCAGATTAATTAACATAAATATCACTTTTTATATGGCCCTGTGATAACTTTGAAAGAGTCATAGATCCCCCAATTTAATTTTTGGCTTATTTTTAATTAAAGAAGGAATTAATTGTGGTCTGTATAATGTCTGGAGGAATGTCAATTACAAGAGAGCATGTGTAGTATCAAAAATACATTAATTTTCCCCATGAATGAAAATTCTTTTGTGTTCTGAAATACCTTATTTTCTTTAATGATGCAGCAAATGGTCCTGTGGTCAGGTACAGATGTCTGTCCTATGTTGGGTTTACTGTTCTTTACATTTTCATTGGGGATCCCATGCAAAGCAATCTCATTAACTTGTCGAGGAAGAATAAGTAGGAAAGAAAACAGAGAAGTGCCAGTTTCCCCCTGAAGGCAACACTTAAGGTGGCAGGAGAAATGGAAGAAACTGGGAAAACTCTGTAGGTAACATGTGCTAATGTGCATTTAGAGTATGGAGTAGTTCACAGGAAACCTGTGTGTTGATATGGTATTGAACTACTTTCTCAAAATAGTGAAGTCCTGTTTGCAGATAATTGAACTTACTGCTGCTGAAGAAGTCACTGTGTTTATGGGGCCTTGGAACACATCTCAGCACACCACCTGTAACTTTCAGGAATAGCCACAGATACTTGTTTTCAATATATCTAAAAGTCAGGAATCCATCAGTCATCAAGAAAAGCCTCTTCTAATCAAGATTTTTTCCTGATAGCACAGCACAAGACATGTCAAAAAGTTACATCTTCAGCTGCTTTGAACTTACAGGTTCCTCTAAGATTTCTTCTTCTGTTAACATTAACTGCCGTTGCAAGCATTATTAGCCAAGGAAAAAACCACTTTGGTGTCTCTTATCCTATGAAGTGTTTGTATTGTTGCGGTGTGTATGATCCAGTCTTGCAAATCTATGTTCATTTTGGCGATATTTGTGTGGGCATGGTGGTAGCCCATTTTTCAATTTTGTGCTGAATTTCAAGCACAGCTTCTCTTGTATTAATCCCACTGACACAGTGCTAACTGCAGATCTGCCATTTCTCTAAATGCATGTGTGAATGCTGTATAAAGCCCAAACTGAATCAGTGCTGCTTCTGCTGGCAAGTGGGAGAAAAAGTGTCCTTGTCATGTTGTTAAGTGTTCTGCTTTTCCTAATTATTTCTAGCAATAAGTCCTGAAGTTGGGTCTTTGTTTGATTGGGTTTTTTTAAATTTAGTGTACCTGAAAGGGATTGTCAGATCCATTTCTTGAATCAAGCATTGTTCTATCACCAGCCATGCACAGGTATTGAAAAGTACTGTATGCTCATAGAAGTCATTGAGAGAAAGAAATATAAGATGCAAAACCTGTAGTATTGCATTTCAGCCTTTAGGTAAATTTACCTGTCAGTGTAGTGAGAGTATTTGTCCACCATCACATTATGGATTATGGTCTGTGGATAGAACCAGCAGCTGGTAACCTTCCCATTGCTAGATTCTGTTTGAAAGTGATGAATTGAAAGAAGAGAGTCACAACAGAGTGGATAAACAGTAGCTCCAGAAACACTCTGAAAAATGAAGCTTAGATTGCAATTAAAGTAAGCAATGCAATAAAAGCAAGCAATATAGCTGGAAATTGGAAGTCTTGGTTGGAACAGTACATTGTCTTAATCATGCTGTCATGTAGCCATAAGATGTTCTCAGTGTGAATAAGAGATGCTCAGACTTGAGTTCTTGTTACTTTGTGCATTTTACAATGTGGAGAATCAAGTACTTGATATAAACCTTCCTAGATTTTGCAAGTGATGAACCTCTGATTTTATGTGAGCTAGAAATTCTTGTGTGTCCTGGATATAAGCATTGTTGGTATGTAAGCAGAATCACTGAGCTCAGGAAGACACTAACCCATAGTCCTGCCTGATGAGTTTTAGGTCTCCTAAACCTTTGTAGTTGGTTAGAAATCCTGTCTGGGTTTTGAATTTTGCTGTAAAGCTTGTGGTAAATAGAGCATGTTTTGTCTGTTTGTGTGAACTCATCTGTGAGGAGGAGGAAGTGGGCTCAGCAGCTTCTCCACCTCCTGATTCCCTGGAGGCACTGTCAGCCAGACACTTTCCTTTGAAGGGTTGTTCTGAGGTGTCTCCCCTTTGTTCTGGGAGGAAGATAGTAAATAAATGTTGATATGTAACTGCAGCAAATTTTAAAATAAATAATCCTTTTGGCTGAGCAGGTTTGCAGGGTGGGTTTCTGAGTAGGGATAAGTGGGTACCTCAACCCTCAAGGAATCCTGCCATATATGTCTCAAAATCTTATACCAAACTCTGTGGTTTTGTACTTCAGGACTAGTGACATATTGTTAAACCAAGCAGAGGAATTGAACTGCCAAGACTTTCATACACATCCTCTGTCTGAACTGGCTGCTGTAATTCCTGCCTGCCTTTGGCCATTGCTGTCTGCCTGTGGCCATCTCTGTACCCAGAGGTAAAACCCTCACCAGCCTTACACAGAAGAGTTATCCCAAAGGAGGAGGAAAACAGACATTGTTCAGATAGGGAAAATCCCACAGGATCAAGGCCAGCCGTAATTATAGCTGTTCTGCTGGGCTGTAAGAATGCAGAGGAACTACAGGGGAGGTCAGGCTTCAGTTAGGCATAATACTCTTTTGTTTGCAGTAAATGCAGTTTAGCAAACAAAACTTTAATCAGTGGGACCAGAAACATGGTGCAACATTTACCTTTCCTGTGTTCCGATATATAAAGTGATTCCTGCTTCCTTCAGATACGTGTCATGTTCTTCTAAAGTCCTACAAAATCATCCTAGTGACAAATGTCCCAGTATGCCTTTTCCAGGGCTGATGATGTAGTAGCAGATATACAAGTTGCAGAATTAGGTAAGTTATCATTTTTGTCTGTTAAATAACAGAAGGACCCAACATACACTGTGGATGTAACCAGCAGCTCTATTTTTAACTTCCTGGTAGAGTATTTCTGAAGATAGGTCACTGAATGCTGGATCCTTTTGTTGTGTCTCTTTTGCCTAGGGTCAGTCATGAAGTGTTTAATGTGGTTTTTGGTTTTTTTTCAGCTGAAATAAAGATCTGTTTTAAATACTACCATGGTGTTAGTGGAGCCCTCCGAGCTACTACTCCATGTATCACTGTGAAAAACCCTGCTGTGATGGTGAGTTTAGCCTATTTGTTCATTGTATTTGTAGAAATGAGTTATTGATAGGTTTTATAAAATGATAGGACTAATGACAGTATTAACTGTCAGACCAACAGATCAATTTGTCTCCTATTTTTACTATTGACAGCAATTACTTTTCAAAAAAATGTGTTGCCTTACAAAACTATAAAAACTGGAAAATGATTTTCATTGTTTTGTATTGCTCATAATAAAATACCAGTAAAAAGTCACTGGGCTTAACTGAAATCTTTTATGCTAAGAATTTGACTTTGCTTGCATATTTTTTTTTTTTTTTGCTACTTACAGTTTTCTGTAATTTAACACCGTAACAGAAATTTTTCACACTGATTATATAACTGAAACCATGTCCATTTCTTCCTATTTCTTAAATATTTCCTAATATTCAGTATAAAACTGTTGCAGAGATAGCAGTTGTTAGTATAAATGAAATTGGAAAAAAATCTGCTCTTGCAAAAATTACTGAATTCTTTGAGTGTTCATATACCATTAAAATTTAGTAATTCCCTGATTATTATTGTCTTACTGCATTTATGCTATGAGACTTGTTTAAGTTTTAGAGGAGTTTTTTTAGTTGTTTACATAGCACTGGAATAATTGTTAAAGCAGTGGCAGAAAAGGCTTCCAAACTTGTACCATGGTGCTTTTGCTGCAAGTAATTTATCTAACAGGTTAGTTCTTCAGCTAAGCTTCAGCAACTTTCACAGTGCATTTGATTCATTGGTGTTAGCTGCCAAATATTTAAGATCACAACTGCCAGGGTGGTGTCCTGACAGCTGCACTGTTGAAGATGCAGTAAAACAGAAGTTACTCAGGCTGAATAGTAGTTATTCTGAACTTGTGCTTTTTCAGTGTTGTGTATTATATACAAGTGCATGCTATGGTTATCTGACACTAAATGTGCTATACTGGACTTTATATCTTAATATACCAAATGTGGGGGGGTTTTCTCTAAGAATTACAAACCTAGGTGGTAGCCTCATTTAATTTTCAGGTCTTTGTCAGATCTCAGTATGAGTAACAGTTTCACAGATACATACAGACTCGATACTTCACAGGAGAAAATGTGTGTTAATGAGCCTGACAGCTGCTGTCTTTAATATCAATTTATAAACTAAAGGCAGTAAGGTAGTCTGATTTTGAGCAAGAGGAGAAAATGCATCTCCAAATAACCCTTATAATGGGCTGAGTGCAGCACTGTATCATTACTGAGAAGCAGAGTGATTATAATGAATGGAGAAACCAGTTGAACTTATGTATTTTCTTGACCTTATCATGTTATCCACCAGTAGTTTTGAGATTCATTGTACAAAAGGACAGCTGAACTTCTGTCATCTAAATATGCATTTAATGACTTGGTAGCTACCTGGAGATCTGTCTTTCAGAGTCCTGGTAATTCCTGAAGGCTTGTACTAGCTTTTGCTGTTTAAATTTCTTTCCTCTGAAAGGTAATGCAGGGTCCTGGGTATTGTACAGAATTCACACACCCCTTCTAGAAGGGTTAGTTTTATATAAACAGTGTTAACAGTGCAGACTTCCAGAAACAGTGAGCTGTTAGTTTTCCTGATGAGCATGTTGTATGACAGTTCAGATGATACTTCCTAAAAATGTCATACTGGGTTAGTTATGTGTAAATAAACCTACTGTTAGGCATCAAAACTTCACTGCAGTTCCATGGTTTTGGTGTTGAACTTAAGCACTGTGCAGTAGAGACCCCTGGGTTCTCTTGGTACTGGTTCTGTCTTTTCTTAGAGAAATGCTGCTTGAGGAAGTGGTAAGAGAGTCACAGTGTGCTCACTCCCCTTTTTTATGGTGCATTACATTCCTTGCTTACTGGATTTTCTCATATTGATGATGGTGTATCACACCAGGTATTTCAGTCCATCATATTTTTGGATGAGCAGCAAACATTCTATAGTGTTACTTTGGCTCAGGGGAGATGGAAGGCCTGATGGAACATTCAGAAACACTGTGTTAGACCAGATGACACAGCCTTTGTGCTACAAAACTCTGTGTGTGTGCTGGGATGAAATTTTTCACTTGGCACAGAAGAATTGAAACTGCTGTTTAGATCATAATGGAACAGGAAGAGGTTATATGGAATAGTCATGGAAGTGCTAGGGAACACTGTCACCATCCATGCTATTATAAGTGAATTGATGGCAAATTCTATTTTCTATAGCATGGAGTTATCAATAAAAATTATAGCATTCAAATGGCATCCGACTTGTAGCAGAAAAATAGGTGTAGAATGGGGAAGGCCTTTTGGTTGATGAGTAACATTTTTAACATGGAAAACAGTGTGTGCTGAAATAAGCCCAAAAGAGGGAACTGGAATACACAGCATTCCTGTGGCACTGCCTGGACAGCATTACTGTCACAGTGGGATGCACCCCTCACTGCTTCCATGGTATCTGTCTGTAGACAAGGGGACACTGATCCAGCTGGAATTAACCTATTGCTTTTGATGCCTTCATAATTTTGCTACCACCTGTCACTACTTACACATCCGTATAAAATCACTGGCATAATAATGTCATGCTGAGTGGAAAAGGGATAGTTCTGAGCACTCTGGCAAGACTTGCCTTGCTCTGAGAGGTGAGAAGTGCCCATGAAGGCAGCAGTGAGGGAAGGGGATGGACTGGCTGGCGAGTGGCAGTGCTTGCTGGCACGCTGTGTCCCCTCACTAAACCGCTGAGGACCAAGGGGATGTCAAGCCCCAGCATCATGGCTGTTTCTTCATCACTTTGTCTGGAGAAATGCACACATTTGCTAATTCCAATGTGCTTGCTGATCATCATGGGAAGTATTTGAAATTATGTTATTAAGTAGCTTAAAGCAATATAAAAGGGGATGACTACGTGTTCGATGAATGCAAAGCAGCTTCCCTGTGGCTACTGCAGCTCCAGAGTCAAATATCCATCTGGTGTTCAAACCACTGCTCAGGGGTGCCTCACGTTCTTCATCTACGTTCACAGGTGTGGCCATTTTTATTCAGCTTATTTGCATCATTCAGTAGATCAGACCCTGTTATATCACTGGTATTAATCCTCAGCGCTGTGTTTGGCTCAAACTTTTTGTGTGTCACCTCTCCTGCCTGGGAGAGAGTGCAGTGCCTGCCCAGGGAACCATTTGTCTTCAAAGATCTCTCCATTGATGTCTCCGTGATAGATTATTCGGCTGGATGCACATCTCCTCTGTCTTGAAAGACAAATCCTTCTGCTAGTTGAAAGAGACAGACATTAATACATGAGAAACTTTTATTCTGAAGTAGTGCTTTACCTAATGAGGGATTTCAGTAGAAACCAAACCTCAAAATCTGCAAAGCATAAGCTTTTAGACCACATTTATATTTAGATGTCTGATGTGCTTTTCTGTTTAAAAGGAGCTTTTGTTAATAGAGCTGAAAGCTTTTTTAGTCTCTCTTTGATCTCTTTGGTTTTTTTTTTGTTGCACACTAAATTATCTATTTGTGGAAAGTGACAAAAGCTACATATGCTGTCACTGGACAGTTGAGTGCTTTGATGTATATTACAAATCTATTACAAATCCATACTGTTTGTTATGTTACATAAGGGAAAGCTGTAAAAGATACAGGTTTTCTCTGATTAATATTGTCTGCATGTGTGTTAGCCTATACATGTTCTGTTTGGAAGATTTGGGCTACTGGTATATTAGCACTGTGTGACATAAATAATAGATATTTTGCTGTAAACTAATGCTGTGGCTGAGCCTGTCTGTGGTAATAAGACAGTCTTTGGTCAGATCCTTCCTTAGCATAGTACCTTAAAATTGTGTTATCATCCTCAGGCAGGTACAAAGCAGATGTAAACTTCTGTGGTATATTTCTTTTTTTCTTTCCTCCTCTTCAGATGGGAGTAGAAGGCACGGATGAAGGTGCTTCTGGAGCCCAGCACTCTAGGAAGTTGGTCAGCTTTACCCTGTCAGGTAAAACCAACACTTCTGTGTTTTACAAATTATTGTTAAAAAAAAGTTAAGTGTTGTTCTAAATATCAAGATGGAATGCTTTATTCATTAGCCTCTGTAGGAGCACACTCTAGTGGCTTGAAAGATGTCATTTCTTTAGAACTTCTGTTTGTTGAAAACCAACCAAAATCATGGATCTCCAGGAGTGAAAGAAATGGATTTGATATATCCCAGCATGAAAAATTTAGGGAAATTTCCAGTTTTCACAAGGGACAGTTCCTCTCAGATTGAAGAATGGAAAACATAACTTCTAACTAAAATGCAGTCTGGCTCCATCACTTTGAAAAAGTAATAGCTGCAAATGATGGTTTAGAAAGGGAAAAAATTTTCACTTGTAACAGAGCTAAGCTGTCACTACAGTGAAATAGCTGTAGGGGTGCAGTCTACCAGCTTCACTTGTTTTGATTAACACTTTATTCCAGGGAAATCTTGTGTGAGACGGAGGCATATTCAGCTTGAGCAAAGGCAGATGAAATTTGCTTCTGAATCTTGAGCTGACAATAAAAGAGCTGACAATGAAAATGTGTAGAGATTGTAGAGGTAGAGCAGAAAAAATCCACACCTTTTTGAAATGTCCTTTCAGCAGTTACCTGAGATAGAGCTGACAGGTTGTACAGACTCACATGGTGGACTATACAAGAAATTGCTTTGTGAATTCTGAACAAAACTTTTGTTTTGTTTTATTTTGTTTAATAGACAGTTGGGATTCTGCCTGAGGAGTTCCATGAAATAATTTTGAAAGGTGTATTGACTGATAGGCTTGTGACAGGTGTCCTGTAATGTTTCTGGGTTGTTCTTTTGCACATGGCTCTATTTCATCGTGTTTCTGCTGTGTGGCTTAATTCTGAATATTGGGCAGGATTCTTTTTTTTTTACCAAATCCACAGGCATGGCATCTAATTTTAGAGCAGTGAATTCTGCTGTATGTATAAACTGTATGTGCCAGTTGCATTGCTGCATGCAGCATACTGGTGTACTTAATGGAAAAAAGACAGAAGTCTTGTGCTTCAGCAAACCTACAGAGAAACAGAAATATTTTACAGTTAATTTTAAAATCTAATATTATATAAAGAAGTACCTCTTCATTTTTCTTGTTGCTGAAGCTTGCATTATCGTTGAAATCCTTAGTCATGACAACATGCTCCTGAGGAAATTATTATTTATTATTTTAAGTTGTGAGGGCTGCAGTACTGAGCTTTCCCTAGGAAGAAAGAAGCCTTTTCAGAAAACTTTGCCTCCTTTTATGTGAGATGGATTATCTGCTCTGTTGGGAGAAAATTGCATCATAGTCCAGAGCAGACTTGGTAAGTTACATTTATCAAAGACTGAACTTCTGGAAAGGGTCTTTACACTGCATTACCTCCCATACAGTTTTTTATCTCCTCTCTCACCCAGAAGCAAAACAAGTACTGTGTGATTCATTTTGGGCCGTTTCTCTTGGTTTGCGGTTTTGTTTTTTTTTTTTCCTTTGAGTGGAAATACCTTAGATACCTCACTGAGAAAAGCATTTGTAGGTGAGCTACAACTTTATGCTTTTTGTCTTACAAATAACTGGAGGCTCAAATGTAAATGAGGATGTTGATACCTTTCTTCCTTATATTCTTTTGGGATAACACTTGATTTCCTGCTGTACACTGGATCCAGTTAATGTGTGAGTACTTTTAAGTTGCTTTATTTAGTAATCTATGGTGAATTGATTTCCTGGGTAATATTTTAGGAGTACACTACTTTGTGAACTAGCTTTAATTTACTCAGTTCCTTTTTCCTTCCTTCTTGCTTTGCTTTATAGATATTAGAGCAGCTGGACTTAAGAAAGGCATGTTTTTCAACCCTGATCCTTATCTTAAGATGTCCATTCAGCCAGGCAAGAAAAGTACATTTCCTACGTTTGCTCACCACGGCCAGGAAAGAAGGTCGACTATCATCAGTAACACAACTAATCCTGTTTGGCACAGAGAGGTAATGTATCCCTTTTGAGAGCTGTCTGCCAGCTGATGCAGCCTACCAGGCTTGCCTTTTCTCCTCATGCATTAGGCCTTAGTCTCTGAAAGCCGTGAGCTTATTTTGTAGCTAGTTATTTCAAGTGACACAGAAATTTTAGTAATTTTAGGAACCCTGTTGGTGGATAGAAACAGTTATTGTTTGCATATTAAAGCTGGGTGTTTAAGCTGCTGGCAGTTCATTCCTTTCTCTGCTAAAAAAAGGTGAACTCACTTAGCCATCCTGTAGATTTCTTCAAATTGCAAAAATAAATTAATGAAAGTTGGATTATATGTTGTGAGAAGACTCTTTAAGAGAAGTTACACTACATGAACATTTACGCTCAGTGACTGCAACAACTGTTCATTTGGAAATGGTATTTTCATGGTGCGTAGCAGGTGACAAATTTTCAGTTTTGTCAGGCTGAGGGGATAGCTCTTTGATGTAAGCCCTGCAAGCTACACCTTGCAGGAAGGAAAACCCAGGAAGGTGTTAGAGCATCACTCAGCAAGAGGGGCAAACAGGTAGTCTGGCAGAAGCCAGTTTGCCAGATGTGTTTGTATTGGCAGCTGTGCAGATCCCATGGAAGGAACTCAGTCCCACAACTGTCATTGAATGCAGGAGAGCCAAGTCTGTGCTTTTGAAGATAAATGTTTATGTGGCAAAGTGAGACTGCTGACACACATCCATAGCCCTTTCAGGACTGGCAAGCCTGTACTGTGGTGAATGTTAATGTATTCTTTAGGAAGATGAAATTTGAGTAGGCTTTGGGAAATATTTCCACAAACCAGAAGACAAACAAGCAGTAAAACAGAACTGAGCAGGGCCAGCATTAGCACTGCCCGGGGGTGCTTGGTTGTGGGAAAGACTGTAGATGTGAAGTCCTAAAATCTTTTTAAAAATTCAAGTTTGGATCTTTACACTGATTCTTCAGCTTTCTGTCTGTCTGTCCAGCTGTCTGGTAGCTAGAAAGAAAATTTACTCTTCCCCCCCCACCCCTTTTTTTTTTCTTCCTCCAGTTCTCCTTGAAGCTTATTAGAAGAGAGATAATGTTCACTGGTGCACACATTGTATCAGCTCGCTTTAGCTGCTGGATCTTCCCTGTAGCAATGCTCTGACAACAGCAGTTATGATCCCATTACATATTCTGTCCAAGTGGTGTAGGATTGATCCTGTTTCACACCAAGTACTTTCTGCAAAGTAATTTGCAATATTCTAGCAAACCGAGAGTGACACATTTTGAAGTTCTGTTTATCAGAGGAACCCAGTTGTGACAGTTGCCCAGCATGAGGAAGGGATTTTATTCCTGATCCAGTTTAATTGGTTTTTTCCAAGATGTTTATCTGATGCCTACAGCTGAACTGAAGAACTATTTTTCCTACTGTTCATTGTTCAGTATATCTTTGGCTACCTCACCACATGTGTATTAGGCATTGTGCACAGGTTGTGGTTTGCTCAGAGGTCATAAAGGTGGCAGATAGTAAAAGTATAATCAGATGACCTTGTTTTTGCTGAGTAGGTTATGCCGTACTTTGCTTGTTTATTTGGAACATCTTAAAGTCTAGATGACAAATACAAATTTTGGGTTCCTAAGCTTGTTTTCCTAAGGGAATTTATCATCACACTGTATGTACGTCTGTGTGTGTGCGCCAACATGCTTGCTTAACATTTGCCCTATACCACTTTCAAATCTTTTGGCCATCTTTGGGCAGAGTTGACAGAGCAGTACAGATCTAAGAGATTAAGTACTCACAAAATGCATGAAAATGAAAGCTAAAAAGAGGAACTGTGTTAATGTTCCCGTGTAGGGAAAGGTGGAAGAATGATTTTACCAGACATCAAGAAATTTTCTGTAAATTAGCACCACATTGTTTAAAGGCCCCAAGCATGGGAAAAGACTCTCTTGGAGTTTCCTGAGAAGTAAAGTAGTGCTTAATGTTGGGGCAAAACTCCACAGAAAATTCTCCTTCTCTAGTAATGCTGCTCCTGAATGTACTGTATACACATTGCCCTTTTGACTTCCTGTCATGCATTCAAAACACGAATGCCAAGCATGGTGTTGGGAGGGAAATTCTTCTGAGCACAGCCTGGAGTGAGATAGTTACTTCTTTCCTCCTGCATTGACCTGACAGAGTACAGCAAGGATTCCTTCTCATTTTGCTTTCCCCTATGCAAATAGAAGCAAGCAGTAGGATACATAGTGTTCCACTTTCTGACATACACCCTGAAAGTGCTTTTATCCAGTGCAGTTTCTTACTGAGCAATCTTTTCAAGGAACAGTGAAAGGGGATGGGGAACAGTAAAAAGCTAGTTACATATGCAAAAATTCTTTAATAAACGATGTTGACATTATCTTGCCATGTGGAAACTGCTGTCATCAGTCATTACTTTTGGAGTTCGCTGCACATTAGTAGTAATTAAGTGCATTCTTTCTGAATAAAGGTGTATTGATATGGTGTCAAATATGTTCTTTCCTTCCAGAAATATTCTTTTGTTGCACTTCTAACAGATGTCCTGGAAATTGAGGTTAAAGACAAATTTGCCAAGAGTCGTCCGATCATCAAGCGCTTCCTTGGGAAGTTAACCATTCCTGTTCAGAGACTATTGGAGAGACATGCAATTGGGTAAATGAATACATTCTTAATGCTAGCTTGTGTTCACCAGGAGGACTCAGCATCTAGGATACTGAGAGCAGAGAGCAACCTTTCTGGCTTACTGGTACAGACCAGCAAATGTTTACTACATCTGTACTAAGAAATGTATTGTCATTTTGTTAGCTGTATTGCCTGACTGGAAAATGGCAATGTTTCTAGCCCTGTCCTGACTACACATACCTATGTTTGTGTTGATGTGTGTCTTTTTCTTTCAGCTTAATTTCTTTACATAAAAAATGCTATTCATAAGAAATGTTACCCTCTGGCTAGCTAGTCAAGAAGCAAGGCATTTTCACAATACTACATGGTTGTGTGCAAATCTTTTAGAACAAGAAGGTATAATTGTTTTAGAACAAGCAGGTACAGCTGAAGTATTTTTAATTGTCAGTTCAGTAATCAGAGATGTAATATCCCTTTAGTGAATTGGCCAGAACTGCAAGGCTGTGACTCCTAATTTTTCAGTGCTTGTAGTACTACACAATTAAAATTGCCTGTTGTTATGAATAGCTCACCGATGTGACTCAAAATTCACCTGTTGTGACTTCTTTAAAGACCCTGCCTCAAAGTTTGCTAAAGTTAGTGTCTCCATTGACTTGAAAAAGCCACTGGATTAGGCCCATGAGGAATGATGGTGAAATTAAATGCATATCCAGGTGGGTTTCAAAACCTAGTGCAGGGTGTTTGTTTCCTTGCTAAACACCAAAATGTTTTTCTGCTCCGGGATTCCTGGTGCTGTGATTCATGGACGTGACCAGTTTGCTGTGTTCATCAGTTCTTACCTCTGTTTTTTCAAACCATTAATTTGGAAGACATTTAGTGTTTTTGTCTCCAAATTTCAGTTCTGTGTATTTGATATATCAAATCTTTTTAGGAAAGGAGAGGCATATAAGAAATATGTATTAAGAATATGGGCATTTGGTTCGTTTGCCATACTGCTGTTAGAACTGACATTAAATCTATTTTGCCTCTTCTTCTGTAATATGCCTGTCCATTTTCAGTTTTTGTGTAAAGATAATATTTCACCAAAGGTTTCACAAAATAAAGTAGTAGTTAATGTAGATGTGAAGTAGGAATGTACCAAATATCCAACTATAACCACTAATGCTCTTGAATTTTTTTTTTTTTTTGGGTCAAGCAAGTATAACGCCATCATTTTGGTGATGTCAAGGATGATTATTAAGGAATGAAAAGATGAAACAGCCACTTCTAGATAAATTCTGCCCCACTTTTAACTGTAGTCAGAGCTCACAAGTTAGGGTAATGAAATGGCCAGTGGCTTTTAATTTCCTGGAAAACATGATAAATGAGCATGAGAATCATCTCTAATTGATTCAGCTGAATATACAGAAAGCATTATTCATAACGTGGCTTCCTCTATACTTGAATGGCCTGGAGTAATATAAAACTTATGTAAAACTGGAAGCCTCTGATATCTAACTGATGACTTGTACTTGGAATACAGAGTACAAGTGGAGTACAAGCACAGAGTACGAGAGGAATCTGTGGCAGGTGCTGGAGACACTGCTGCAGAGATTTGGTATCCTGTGGGCTGTGGAGCAGTGTGGAGAGGAGAGGCTGCTTGTCCACTCAGGGCTTTTTTTTCCCCCTAAAAGTTTATGCAAACTGCTGCAGCTTATTTCAGTAATAACTGCATTTGTTTTATTTTGCAGTAGGAGTGCTCCCAGTAAAGGTGTTTACACCAGTATAAAATTATTTGCATAAATAACAATAATTTCCTGTGGAGGTCTTTAGTAGCTCCCTCTTCTTCCTTCAGCTGTCCCAGCTGTGCTGAGGGGAGGTGGGGCTGTGAATTCTAGCTGTGCCTAAATAAAATGTACCGCCTAGGATCTGATCCAAAGTCTCAAGCTGATACAAGTGTCTAATCTAACCTGAGCCTCACTGAATTCAGTAACTACTAAGAATGTATTTAAAGATACATTCAAGCATTAATAGTTTTTCTAAATCAGAATAGAGAGGTGCTTTAGTTGAATGTGAAGAATTATAAAGTAACTATTTGTGACTTTTGTACATAGTAAAAACCACAAGGGGGCAGAAAAGGTTTTGCTAATTATAAAACACTGTGTTGGGGAAAGGAGGAGGTTAGGAGAGAGGAATCTTTGCAGTTTGATTTCTTTAGAATTTAAGAGATTTAGGGATGCATAAGAATTGGTGGGGCACAATCTGTATTTTGAATTGATCAACATAGTTTTTTAGGCTGCTTTATCTGTTAACTAAAGGTATTTTACACCATTGTTGGTGTTTGTGCTTTTCCATGCAAACTGGAGTACGTGGCTGATTTTAAGACCATAATATGAATGAAATACTGAAAACATGCAACCAGCTAAAATTTTTAAAACCTAATATTTTTGATTTTGCAGAGACCAGGTTCTCAGCTATAATCTTGGCAGAAGGCTCCCAGCTGATCATGTTAGTGGGTATCTCCAATTCAAAGTGGAAATCACATCTTCGGTTCATGAAGGTAAGAATTTGTCAATGATCTGGATCTCCAGATAGTTGCATGGAGAGAGTTTCTATGTATTTCTGTGTCTAGGCTTTTCTGTTGTTGAGGACGTAATATACATTCTCATTTGTGTATGGTCCTCCTACTACAGATTTTTTCTACTGGTATTCAAATTTTAGATATAGCAGATACTGCCTTGGAGATGGCAGTTCAGAACCACCAACACTTAGCATATTGTTTGTGATTTTCTTGGATAGGTTCTAAATGAATCTACTTATGATTCTCATTTTATGCTTGGCAGTGATCTGTCTTTTTGAAAGAAAAATGGGAATCCTTTAAAGTCATACTGCACACCTCCTAATTTTTCTATATCCTACAAAACAGTATATAGACTTATACAGAGAAAATTCAGTAACTGCTGTTACAACACTGTACATGTCTCTGTTATTTTGCTTGAAGTTTTTTCCCTTAGTTTTCTGAACGAAGTAAGTGAGTGTCTTCAAGGATGTGTATTTTAAAATAATTTAAGTAGAATGAACTACGTGTTGTTGCTGCTCTGTTTCACGTTCAGTCTTTCTGTCTCTGCAGATGCTTCACCAGAAACAGTTGGGACTTTGCTAGGAACCAACTCTGTAAATGGAGACTTGGGGAGCCCCTCTGATGATGAGGACATGCCAGCAGGACATCACGATACATCCACAGTGTGTTCCAATGGCCCAGTCTTTGAAGAATCTTCCGGAGACACAATCCTGAGACACTCTTTAAGGACTAGTAGGACTCTGGAGACAGACCAGGATGAGCTGACCTCTGGTGCTTCGAGATCATCCCCTCCCAGAGGTCGCCAGGACTCCCTAAATGACTATCTCGATGCAATAGAACACAATAACCATCCCAGAGCAGGGACATCTGCCTGTGGTGACCGTCCACGAGGAGCCTCCCCAAAACTGAGGAGTAGCTTCCCTACTGACACAAGACTTAATGCTATGCTTCACATTGACTCAGATGAAGAGGAGCACGAGCTGCATCAAGACCTGGGTTTTCCGTCTTCTTTGGAAGATGATGGTGGTTTGGTAATGCTTAATGGTGCTACCAGAAATGTTGAAAGGAATGAAGTAAGTTCCTCATCAGATCAGGTAATGCCAGGGCCTGCAGAGAGTGAAAGGGTTTCAGCCTCTGATGCTCCTGTGCCATCAACTGATGACCAGCAAGATTCTCTCCCAGAGCTTCCAGCTGCAGAGGAAGGAGGCGAAAGCCTGCAGGGTTCTCAGGCCGAAGGCCCAACCGAGCAGGCTGGCAGCGAGTCCTCTGCCCCTCCGGAGGCAGAGCAGCCTCCCGGCAGTGCAGACACGGGAGCTGCTGAAGCTGCGGGTGGGAGCAGAAGGGGCGTCAGCGAAACGGAGTCCATCGACCAAGGCTCGGAGCCTTCCCAGCTGTCGTCAGAGACGGAGCAGAGCGACCCCGCTCGCACCGAGAGCGTCAGCGAGGCCAGCACCCGGCCCGAGGGGGAGAGCGACGCCGAGGGCGCCGACAGCTCCTGCAACGAGAGCGCGACGGTGCGGCGCTCCTCCGTGGAAATGCGCTGCTCCTCCTGCGAGAGCGCCAGGTTTCCCGAAACTCCGGCCTTTTCTCCTCAGGAGGAGGAGGAGGAGGAGGAAGGAGCGTGTGCCCCCGCGGCAGCTGCAGCGGAGCCGGGTGCCGAGGCACAGGACTCTGCGGGTGCTGCTGGTTCTCTGCCTGCCGTGCAGTTACCTCCGGAGGAGGCGCAGGAGGCTGAGGCAGGTGAGCTGCAAGACCAAGAGGCAGCAGAAGAAATCTGGCAAAGAAGAAGAAGCCTGCAGGCAGCAGCTGCCCAGAGCCAGTCTCAGGATGAAGAAGTTGAAGGAGCACAGGCAGCGTGTGAGGGTGCCACAGCACAGCTTGAAGGAGCTACTGGAGGTAACAACTGCAGGAGGCACTTCTGGAGTGACCTTACTGCACCTGAAAACAAAGATCGTTCATTTCACAGTTTCATTATCTTTCAAGGTTTTTGTTTAGTTCCTTTGAAATAATTTCTTTCTTCAAGGGGCTCTTGGGGGTCATTAATTTCATTAATTTTGGGTTTCATTAATTTGGGTTTCATTAATTTTGCTTTAATGAAGAATCCAAACCTGAAATATCCAAAACGTGTTTTTTTTAAAATTGGCTATATTTTAATTCTTAAGAGCGTAGTGAGGAGGAGGAAGAGAAGGAAAGAATTCCACAATATTACCCTGCTCACTAAGGAAAATGGTAATGAGGAGGGACAAAACTCCCCAGAAGTATGAAATGCAAAATAGAATTTCAATTTGGCTCTTTTCTTTTGAATTTTTATATTAGCATTAAAACATAAGGGTAATCAAAAGAAAGGGGAAAGGAAAAAGAATCATTTTTTGTCAACTTCAGGCTCTTTATTTTCCTTTTCTCAGTTCCTTCTCTGTACAGATGCATCCTAGCGCGCTGGAACCTTGGGAGGAGAGGAGTGTGTTACCCAAGTTAACACTGTAAAACTCTTACTGATTTTAAAATTATTTTAACAGTTGAGAATTTTCTGTCTCACTAAAATCACTGAAAGTAGAAATGTGTTCCTAATGAATTGTTTCCAGGCAATTTTAGTAATGGATTATGTGTTCAGTTTCTTCAGGGTCTGAAGTGTATCCAATCAAGTGGGTTTCCAAGTGCATCATTTTCGTAACATACCAGGAGCTACACATAAGTATTAGTTTCTTCTCTTCATAAACAGGTTGTTAATTTGGAAATATCAATTTTGGTATTTATTTCAAATACTGTCAATATTTTACAGCATCTTCTAGACGTTTGGGATGCTCTTTATTAGGTGTTAGATTGCATCATGTTTTCCAGATCAATTTGGCTGCAGCAAGGAAGGGCACACCTCCTAAGGTTCCTGAGGGGGCCAGGTGGAGCTTTGTCCTGGGATATGGCTCAGCACAGGTTGTTTCCATGCCCTGACTTAGGCTGCTCACAGATGGATGCAGCACATCCCAGAGATGGTGTTTCCAGGACCAGGACATCCCAGAGGAATCACTTGCCTAGAACTGTCACTAAAACTTATTTTGACCCCAAGAACAGATGACAGATATATCCTGAAATATCATAATCCTGCAGAAGCTTTAACACAACTTGCTCAGTTTAGAGGCAACTCTAGGACTTCCCCACATTGACTGAAAAAAATAATTTGTGTGTGTTTTGATCCCAGGCTCTCCTGCCAATGGCCATCAGCCCTTGAGGTCCCTGCCTTCGGTGCGTCAGGACGTTAGCCGGTACCAGAGAGTGGATGAGGCTCTGCCACCAAGTGAGCTTCTCCATACTTTAATTGGGGGATTAACTGCCTGTGTCTCATTACTGAGAGCTCATTACATTTCCTTTTTGAGTGTTAGAACTGAGAATGAACAGCTGAGAAGTTGGAAGTGAGGAGTGATGATGGCTGAGTCCGGTGTTGTTGTTGTGATAATGACACCTGGTGCACACAGCCTTGTGAGTGTCACTCATGCCAAGCCAGTGCTGCCTTTCCTGTGTGCAGTGCACAGGGACAGGGAGATGAGATGGTGGTACTTGTGAGCCACTGTGAGCTGTCAAGCACTCTGAAATCTCTGAATATTGTTTGTGTGATAATGATTTACAAAGGAATATACAACATCTTTCATATCTGCAGATTAATTTAAAGGTGTCTGTGCTTTCTTCTGCAAGAGCATGTTGCAGAAATGGTGACTGAGTCAATGGTGAATTGGGCATAAACATGACAAGAAAAATCTCAACTTATTATACAGTGGTTTAGGGCTTGACAATTAAGCAGGAGAATGAATTCACAAATGTAAACTGAGGGTTTTTTGATTTTTCTTTTGTTTGTTTTTTTTTTTTCCAAATGAGCAATCCTATTCTTCCTGGAATATTTGGGTGTTTTGTTTTGTTTACAAACTCTGGTTTAAAAACTTAAGTGTTTTTACTTTGTCAGCAGATACTACTCTCACTTAGATGTGCAATATAGTTATTCTCATCTAGACACCTGAGCTCCCAAAGACTGTTTTTCAACTGATATGCTAAATGGTTTGCACGTTTTCTGTAGTTGCAAGTGTGTAAGAATCCGGCTTGTCTGTTTCTGTAGAGATGTGTATTTTTTATATACATGTGTATATGTCTATGCTGTAGTAGTTATTATTATTATTATTATAAAGACTTGAAACAATAGATGAGGTTATAAAAGTGACAGAGCTCAAACAAATCAATGAACAAACCCCAAACCCTCCATAGTTGACAGTATTTTATTGCTCCTTAGACTGGGAGGCTCGAATTGACAGCCACGGGCGGATTTTTTACGTGGACCACGTGAACAGGACAACAACATGGCAGCGACCCACGGCTCCCCCAGCCCCCCAGATTCTGCAGAGGTCCAATTCCATACAGCAGATGGAACAGCTGAATCGACGGTAGGCATTACCCTTGGTGCTCGTGGGTTTTGTGCGCTTGCAAAGCTGCATTTACCATGGCCAGACTGAGCATGGAGACAAGGCCACAGCTGCTCCCACAGCTGGCCTGATGTGGTTATTTTTATGTGGCTGTAGCTTTTAGTTTGCATGTGAACTTCCAGGACTTCTGTGTTCCACCTGTGATCTTAAACTATGTGACCAAAAATAATACAGCTGATAATGGTTGTTAGAAATTCAAAAGGCTATTAATGCAGAAATCAGAGGTCAATATATCTTAATCTACATGGCAAAAAATATGGGCAGGCTCCCTCTGAGCCAGAATTGGGTGATAGTTACCATATACTATATATAAAGTCCAGTTTTCCAACCCTAGGTACCAGAGCATCCGAAGAACAATGACAAATGACAGGCCTGAAGAGCACACAAATGCCGTGGATGGAGCTGCAGAGGAAGCTGAATTTCATCATTCTAATTCAGGTTAAAAAAAAATAAATTTTTTTCCCCTTCTCCAAAGAAGGGAGCACTTATCTCATAGGTGATTTAGTGCAAGTACCTAAGGCAAACCCTAATTTCTTCCTCTGAAAGTCTGTGTGAAAATGAAGCCATTTGTTTTCATTGCTGTCTTGTTTTGAAGGTTATGACTCAGCCTACTCAATATGCTGAAGAGAAGATGTAAGATTCAGAGCACTTTTCTGTCAGTACCAGACTGGTTTAGAGAGCAGAACACTTGCAGTGAAAAAATATAAATTTGTGTGGTCTGGCTTACAAATATTTTGACTCTGCTAATGCAGTTTGAAATAGTAGGATGTAGAACTAGAAAGGGCTTCAGGCAGTCATTGACTTCACCTCTGTAGATAGATTGGATGAGCTGTTCCTAGGCCATACTTTGCCAAATGCTGTCTCATGAGTTTTTATATTCTCCACTTGAGAGACATCCTTTAACTTTATTTTGGAGTGTCTACTCATCATTCCTCTTATAACATACCCTTAAATCCATTGCTTCCTAGTCTTTCCTTGTGGCTTCTTCCAATTAGTTTTTTGACCTACTCAGGATTGTCTTGAGTTGGTCTTCATCTTCTGAGGAATATTTCAGAGAATCAAATAAAGCGATGACTCTGCTGTACTGAAGAGGTTGTGGAAGTGTCTTACATAAAACACTGCTTGTACATTACTGCAGAAGGGTTTTTTGGTTTGGTTTGGGTTTTTTTTGTTTTTCTTTTTAATAGTTGGACACTAACCAGTGTTCAGTCTTTGATCTGCTAAAATCAAGTCCTGATCCTTGTGTGCAGAACATTGGCACAAATGTCTGTTTTTATCTGGTCTTTGTGAGTTGATTATCCCTACCTGCACACAGATCTTTGTACTTTTCTAATGTGTCCCTGTGGTTTTGAACCTTGTCCATCCTGCTGTCCAAGTACTGCAGAATCTCCTAATTGAAGCAAGTTTTGTTTTCCCTATCCAGTCATTAGTGGAAATAATGAGTAGGACCAGAGCCAGAGAGATCTTAGTAAAACATCTTGGTGGGCTCTTACAGCATTATCCCATTCCTTCTGAGAACTCCTTCAGACCTCTGAAAGAGCCACCAATGTCTCAGCGATTGCTCCACCTTATTTCCTAACTGTTAGAGTGCATGTCACCTGACTGAAAGGCTTTGAAAACCTTTGATTTGCACCATGATCTTTAACCTGCTCTCTCTCACCTCCATTTTTTCATTCTTCTCATAGTCTGGCCAGTATTAACCTTTGGAATGAAGATAGGAAGAAAGACTTTTTTTTTTTTGAGTTCTGAACATCATTACTTTTTCTTTTCACTAAGCATTTCCCTCCTTGGTCATTGTCCTACTAAAAATTTACTAACACATTTATGAAGTTTTTTATCCATCCAGTCGCTACCACAGCTGTGGGGTGTCGTGTGCTTTGGCTTTGTCTCTAGATGCTCTTGATGTACTCTTATAAAAGTCTCTCCTAAATTAATCTGATATGCAAGCAGTGTCACCCTTTTTCAAGTCACTGTAGAACTTGAGATTTACCCAAATGTTCTCTTTTATTACTTGTAGTCTTCTCTTCTGTTGTAGGTGTTTCCTTTTGTATCTTTGTGCATGTGCAGCCAGATGGTTTGTGCTGTACACAAATCAGTGTTAAGCAAATTGAGCTGAATAAACTTTTCATAAACCAAATTCATAAGCCTAAAACTGCAATAAAAACCCACCTGGTGACCCGTTCTGGTTTCCAGATTGCCCAGACTATGACAGAGGACTTAGCTGCTGCATGTCACAGCGTCTGCCAGGGTGTGAGAGTTGCCTGGAGTACACCCAAGTTTTGTACCAGTACAGAGTTCACATATAACTTCAGTGAGTGTCTGCAAGACACTCCCAGCTCAAGTGTTCAGGCACAGCTTCAGGAGCCTTTGTGCTCCGTGTGGGACAGATTGAGGTCTATTGTTTAAGTAGTGTTTCTAAAAATCCTCTTGTTTATTTATTTAACCAATTGCCCTCACACTACCTTGTTTCGTCTAATGTGTTTATTTTATTTTCTCCATTCCCTTTTTTCCATATTTTGCTATGCATACTTAAAATTTTACCTTTGTTATTTTCCTGTTCTTTTGTTATTTCTTCTTACTTTTCCCTCAGTTTAGTCTCATTCACCACCTTTCTCCTTGTTCTGCTTGTGTGTTATGATCTTCTATATCTGTGATAGCTGTGGTCTACATGATTAATATTCATTTGATGGAGAAGTATGCACATACTGCAACATTTAAAAGAGAAAGAAATTGAAATGTAGATGGCAGCACACATTTTAGTGTAATATCACTGAAGACCAAATCTGAACTTGGAGTTTTTAATTTACATTAAAAATACGCTTCCAAATGTCTTCAAAGAGAATTGGGGGCAACAGTTTTGACATTGTAGCAAACACCACTCAGTATATTTTCACTTCCTTCTTGGTCCTGAAGAAAAATCAGGGCACTTCTGTAGTTGCTAGGAGAAGAGACAAATGTTTATTGGAAGTTGAAACTTGAAAGGTACTTCCTTGGCAACCTACTTCTTACTTACATAAGCTGCTTCAATACTGTATCAAGACTGGGGCTGTGGTAATTGCAGAGTTATTGTTTGTTTTTTAAGAAGGAATGAAACATTTATAAGTGTACAATGACTTTTATATCCATTAGTTAGCATTTAAAAAATAACTTACCTGCATACAGCTACAGATAGCAGTGCAGATGTGCCCAGGGGACTTCCTTGCATTTTATATATACAGGCACAAACTTGGTAACACAAATAATGGAATGTGATTATTTTGTTTAATGGTTGTTTACCAAAAGCCACAAGTAAATGTTACAGAACTAAAATTGTAATATTTTCAGAAACTTCAGTGTTATGTTAGAAGAAATTGGGGTACACTTACGTGGAGAATCCTCAGTAAATCTGAAATAGTTGTGTACATAATGCTTTCCTTGCTTGTGTGATTCGTATCAATATAGTTGTTTGTAGGGATGCTTTGGAAATAACTGCTGGAAGTCTTTGTCATTTACTTTGCTCTTAGATTTTCGAAGAGAGAATGTGCTGCCTCACTCTACCTCCAGATCCAGACTTACTTTATTGCTCCAGTCTCCCCCTGTGAAATTCCTTATCAGCCCAGAGTTCTTTACAGTGCTGCATTCTAACCCTGTGAGTATGGTGGCTACAGCTCAAAGGCTTTCATAAATACATGCTTATAAATGCAATTGTTTTGTGTACAAATACACTGCTCAGTGTTTGATGATAAGGTATTGGTAGTACATAGGGAGGCTAGATTCATTCCTCATTATCCCCTGAAATTATTGGGCTATCAGAGCCATCACAGCTCTGCATGATAGCAATTTTTTTTCCACTCGATTCTTCATCTTTCTTATGATACAAAATTATTTGTTTAAGGAAGCAATAGCTTTCTTGCTGTGCTTTGCACAGGGTGAGACACAGTTCTGAGAAAGACCTTGCTGCTTGATGGCAATATTTGTTTCCCCCAGATTTCCTATTTTATATCCAAGTATATTAGAGGTCACACTGAACAAAAAAACATCTTAATATATATCTTCTCCTTTTTTGCCTGTTCTTCAGTGCTTCTTTTTGTATAGGTTGTCCCCCACCCCAGTGTTTCTTTGTGTAATGGGATTTATAATGTAAGGAGAAGCAATGGAATGAGTAACTTTTCTTCTGTTCTTACAATGAACAGGGTTATCTTTTGTGGTGAGAGCAGTTTTCTCTCTGAAAATGCTTTGCTCTGTGTGTTTTGCAGAGTGCCTACCGCATGTTTACAAACAACACGTGTCTGAAGCACATGATCACCAAAGTCCGGCGGGACACCCACCACTTCGAGCGCTACCAGCACAACCGGGATCTGGTGGGCTTCCTCAACATGTTTGCCAACAAACAGCTGGAGCTGCCCAGGGGTTGGGAAATGAAACACGACCATCAGGGCAAGGTAACTCTGCAGGGCTAACAAGGGCTTGTGTTCATCAGTTTCTGAGTTCAAATGGATGTGCTTGAGGTGGAATGGGTGGTCTGGGACAGCTCCAGGGAGGATCTGGTGGTTGTGTATTGCTTAGAAGGAAAGAGGTGGTATGGAGTAGCTTTCCTTAAGATGTATTAGATATCTTAAATAGTGGCAAGTCTCACTGATTTTTTTAAACAGGTATCAATTTTCAATTTCCTAAAATATATTTTGATACCATTTTAATAAGTGTGATGTAGTTTTAATGTAACTTTAAGCTAGTGCATCCTCAGTATCTGGAACATTATATTTTGTGTAGAAAACAGGAGGGTTAAAAATAGACTATGATTAGCATACGAGGAAGAGATAAAGCTTATCAGTTTATTAGGATTACTGGCATATTTAGCTTCTTGGTTCTTACATTTATCACTGTCATTGTGGTTAGCTGTGACAGCCCATATAAATAATGATCTTGATGCTTGGAAAGATTAGACAATTCTAAACTGAAAGTGCTTGAGGGTTGCTTCCTAGCTTTTTTTAACTCTGAAAAGCACTTCATTTTTTCATTAGACATAAAATTAGGAATGTGCAATCCTAACATTGTTCTTTGCCTCACTGTTTTCTGTTTTAAGTCATTCTTGTTCCGTTCAGTTCTTCAGAGGCCAGTTTTCTCCTGAAGAATAGGGCAATTTACAATTTTCTTTAATATGTGCTCCATAGAGAGAATTAGACCTTTGGATTTCCGGGATGGTATTTGGTAACAACAATGCCTCCACAATATTAATCAAGAAGAGGAAGCACTGAATAAATTCCTACTGGGATTTCTTCGCTTTGAATTGGTCTCAGTATTGCTCATTTTCATCATGTTGAATTGTCTGTGTCACAAGTGCCACTTGTGGCCAGTGGAAAAGCCTATTCAATACTCAAGAGAGACCATGGCCAGGACATGGCAAGACCAGTGCTTGGGGAGACCAAACTGAAACTGGACCTGCCTTTATTAAAGCATAAACCTAAAGAGAAGCAAGTAGAACTTAGCCATAACACAATATATAATTATGGTTTTTTTTCCTTAACTATTCTTCCCTGCTGAGAAGAAATTGTCCTTTATTTTTTCACCTATGTCACAGTGAGAGCTTGGTGCTCTTGCTCACGAGGCACTGCGATGGTTCTGGCCCTGGTGCAGTGCTGAGTACTGGTGTTTTCATTCCCCCATGGCAGGGTGGTGCTGCTTGCCTGTCCTCTTCATGGGCTGTCTTCCAAGGTCAGCTGGGGGCTGCCCACCTCTGAACTCCCTCCAGAGCTGCACAGCAAAGCCCAGCTGCCCACTCCTCTTTGGCTCCTCTGTGTGTCTCCTGCAGGAGATTATATCATGCAGTCCTCCCTAAAAGGTCTGATGTGACTACAGTGTAGTTTCTGATGGGCATTACAGATGGTCCTTCATCAGTCACCTCCTACAGGGAAGGCAGAAAGCCATTGGAAAATGTGGTAGCAGGAAGCATTATATAGGCTTACTAAGCCCCTGAGCTGGACTTAGAGATTCTGCCTTGCTGTGTCCGTGTGCATGCACGCAGACATCCTACAGATAAGTGCATTTGTGCACTGTGTGCAAGCACATGTCCATATTTTAAAGCCAGATGCAAATCTTTGTGCTTTTAAATTAGATTTCTGCAAGATGTGCAAATACATAGGAAGTTATTTTTGGTTTTTCTCTCTACAGTTAAAGAAATCATAGTAATGGATTACTGAAGTCTTGAATAGGAAGAAAAGGTATTTTAGCAAGCTTCGTAGATCTTAACTAGAAGAATAACTAGGGCAACTATTCATGTTTAATGGGCTAAATATAGTTTTGGCACTACCTATTTTATGTCAGTCTCTTCAAGCGTTGTAGATTTATGGATTAAAACTAAGCAGGAGTTATGAAAGGAATATTTTTGAAAGGAGATTGTGAACCACACTCTGTTTTGAGCTGTGTGACAGTGTCCAGATTAGCCCAAAGCATTGAAGCTCCAGTGGTTATCTTCACCAAAGCTTCAAAGTCCTAATTTATGCTTTGTTTTAAAGTAGGCTACTATGAGCTGGCCTACAACCATACATATTTAATAAGATATGATTGTCTTTATCGTCATGTCTAAACTGAGTTGTTATTTAAATAGAATGCTGTGGAACACTGCATGCAACACTAGAGTGCTGCCTGGGCTCAGAACTGAGTGGTGCTCAGGGGGTACTACATCCTTTATTGAATCAGGATTTTTTTGGAAATGATTTACAGTATGGTGTTGACTTAGTGAAATCAAGCTGTGTTTTGCTGAAAGTGCTTTACATCTTACAAATGTACACAGACTAGATAAAATAGATAGAAGGACTTAAAAAAACCCAAACCAACCACTTGCTAGTAAAGTAGGTAGATCTTACCAATCAGGGGAAAAATTTTCAGAAAGGCTGGCTGTGTTTCAGCAGTCTCTTCCAGTCATCTGCCAGGCCCCAAATATAAATTTCATTATGGTTTTCATCCGTTCTCACTGGTTTTGTATTCTCTAATCTGTATACTTGCTCTGCAGGGTGGCATCATTGTTTGTCAAGGTAAACAAGTCCTGCATCAGGCTCAGATGTGCCAATTAAAATTTCATTTATTTATACTTTACACTTTACAGTGTTTGAACTGAGAGACAGTTTCACTTGCATATCTGTGACTATGTCAGATGGTCAGAACAGGGTTCTTAGTGCTCAGGTGATGGGATTCCTTCCTTGTAGGCACAATCTGCAGGTGCAGGTGATGCTGTTAGAGCTATAGGAGGCTTGGTGCTCTTTTCTGGAGCACTTTTAGGGTTCTGCGACTGTGGTGTCTCTCCATATGCTTCTCCTTCGTTGGGAAATGGAATATTTTCTCTCACCTCAGTCCATGATGGCATTTAGTTGCTGTATGGCATGACACACTGGTTTGTCTACCTACCTTCACAGCAGTCCAAAGAACTGCACTTACTCTGGTCTGGTTCTCCCAATCTGAAACACTGATGCCATGAACACTAGAAACTGGTGTTGCTGCCAGAAGAGTGGTTCTGCTCTCCTCTCTTCTCATCCCTGGTGAGCTGACCGAGGTTAGAGGAGCTGGCAGGGAGAGGCACAAAAAGAGAACAATTTCAGCCTGGACCAGCTCCCCTGATGGGTTCACTGCATGGCTACACAAACACTTGCGCCAGCACAAGGCAGGAAGGACACACAGGGGATGAAACTAGTGGTCAGCAGGGGGAAAGATGAGAATGTTTCTTTTGCTGACACCACAGGAATAAATTGTTTGTGGATCTGTGGTCGAAGTACCTCACTGGTAGCCAAACACAGAAATGGCTCCCGCAGTCCCTGACCACCTCTCTGCTGCTCCAGATTCTTTGATTCCTCGAACCAGATGTCACTTTCCTGTAATTCTCCTGCTCAAAACTGAGAATCTTTTTTTGCCACTTCCACATGTTTCCAGTATTGTGACAGAAAACACAGAGTGTGTTGAAATAGAACAGTGCTGGTTTCCAAGTGCAACACTGGTGCTGCAAAAAATTTAAATTTCAGGGATTAGAAACCTGTTTGGTCCAAATTGGGTAGAACTGTAGGAGGTTTTAGTTTGCCAGGATATGTGTTCCTTTGACCTTGTTTTCAGCAAATGGTTGGCTGGCCAATATGTGGTTGTTCTCATCAATTGCCTGATTTAAATTTTTTTTTTGCCATCATCTTTGTGTTCTTGGGTGACCTTTCTTTTTGGTTTTCAGAAGTCTTTTTTCTTTTTGTTTGGGGTGATGCTTTAGGGTTTTTTTGCATTTTGTTTTGGTTTTCAGAAAAAAAGGTCAGTGAACTTAGAATAGTTGTAACAGAAGTATGGCAAAAACGCCTGTTGGTCTGTAATCATAGTTCATCACTGGAAGCAAGCATACACTTGACATATATACAGCCAATTGTATTCATTATTATATGGTAAATACTTCACAAAAGGTAATGGGTTTGCCACTTAATGACACCTTTTTAGATGCTTATAAGGGAATGAAAAGGAGAATACACCAGGATTACTTCTATTAAATATTCAAGTATTCTCTTCTTGACAGTCATAACAAAGCTTCCCACTTCTGATGCTTGTCAGATGAGAATTTCAAAGGACTTTATAGACACGAACAAAGTAAGGCATTAAAGAACTCATCCTTTTGGTGGGATGGAAAAGTGTTATCCTTCTTCTGCAGAAGGGAAATGCAAGCCACAGTAACAGATATTCCACAGCCCCACCTGATCGAATGAAACCTGGATCCCCAGTAGGCGTTAACCTCAGACATAATTCATAAAAATAAAGTATTTGCTATGAATTCTGTCTTCTGTGTCCTTGTGCAGGCTTTCTTTGTGGACCACAACTCGCGCACCACGACGTTCATCGACCCGCGGCTGCCCTTGCAGAGCAGCAGGCCCACCAGCGCGCTGGTCCACCGGCAGCACCTGACTCGGCAGCGCAGCCACAGCGCTGGGGAGGTGAGTGGGCTTGGGCTTCCTCCTCGGGAGCACCTCCATCCTCTGCCACATCATTCCATGTGGGGAGGAGCATGATGCTGCTGCAGCACTGCAGCAGTCATCTGTAAGGCTTTAGTATTTTTTCTGCTAGCCGTTGTTGCTTTTAACATGTATGAATCCAGAGGAAAAGTATCAAACATGGGTTTTTCTTATTTTGAATTCGCAGTAACCCCACTTAACCACAGGAGAGCATCTGATTACAGATTACTGGTTCCTGTACCCAGTCTCTCACTGACAAAATGTGTGTTGTCTAGCATGGCGTCTGCTGAGTGTGTTCATAGATAACTGTGCAAAATAAGAGGTGGGAAAAGATGCATATGTGACTATACATCTAGTTCTGCAACTTCCACATGAAGTATAAAAAAATAATACCACATACAGCTTTATCAGACTGTTATATATCTTTGAGTATGTATTTTATCTCTACTTTCTAATCAGAAATACGTGGAAAACACTGTTTTATTGTCATGTTGTCATGCATAATTTTTAGTGGCTGTCCCCATATTGTTGTTGTCACTTCCTTATACTTGTAACTTTGTGTATTTGCAGTGATTTGGACTTCAGTTGTACTTTATTTAAAAACCTCCATACTGTTGGCTGTAGGTTTTCAGGAGAAGGCTACTCCATGCCAGGAATTAAAGATAACACAATTCAGAATAGCAAGAGAAATGCTCTGATTTATCCTTTTCTTAGCTCAGTCTTGTGGCAGATGAAGGTCTGCCAGACCTCCATTTCAGAGCAAACATGAATTATGCCTGCCACTTTTCTAACAGGGCTTCCACTGAGCTGCAGTGGGTGCCACAGCACCAGCTGCATATCTTGTCACATCCTGTGTGAACATGGTTTAGTCAGCCCCCCTCATTTGCAGTGTCAGTGCAAATGGTTTAAAATAGCATTTTCCATCAATTTGGGGATGTTGCGTGTAAGGCAAGAAAGCTACAAGTGCCTTCATATAGCTGTTCAGATCTTGAATAGGATAAAGCAAGTATTTCTGTTGTGATTGATTTGTAGCAGAGCAAATAAATTTTTTTTCTTGACTTTACCCAATATGCACCCAAATTATCTTTCTTTCAGCAGCATCCAGTAGCTCTGCACTTAAAACAGGTATTGGTGCCAACCATGCTGCTGAAGTTGTCAATGCTGCAAAATAAGTATAGTTTAACCAACAAGAAATGATCATATATATTGCATATACATAGTGCTGCTTACCTGTCCAGATTTCCCACTCCATCTAGATACAAGAAATTCCTCAAACCATGTTTCTACATGCAATTTTAGAAGTGTTTCCTTGATATTGTTACAATTGTAACCTGAATTGAGGTATAATTCCAGATTAGAATCTCAAGCATAGCAATTCAATACAGTATTGCCATTCTAGGATTAATGATACAATGATGTTCTTTTTACATATGTATGAACCTGAACACCAGTTTTTCCTCTGCACTTTAGGGCTTATGTATTGCATATTGCATATTTGCATTTTTTTTCCTATTTTTAAGCTATTGCATAAAGGAACTGTACATTATTGCAAAAGTTGAGTACTTAATGAGAAAAAAAAATCAAAATACTTTCTTTGGCTTTAACTTGACATGAACTTTGATGTTTTGAAGCCACTGACCCAGTTTTTACAGAGAGATGCTCTAAAACAAACATGAACCAGTGTAAGGAATGCCTTTTTAGCTAAAGCTGAAGTACAGTGTGAAGCTGGAGCTAATAATAATGGCATTCCTTTTCCAGCACATTGCCTAACAGGAGATAATTCTTCATTTTTCTGAAAGAATATTATGAGAGAGCAAAAAGGTCTTGGTAGATATCTTGGGACTTTTGCTACATTGTGATTTCAGAGATTGGATTTAAAAGCAACCTTTTCTAATTATTTGATCTTTTGCAGTTAGATGTTTTAGAGATCTTTGAAGCTTGGAAGTGCAGTTCAAATGCTAACCATTACATGTAGGCAGATAAACGGAGAACTAAACAAAGAGGTCCAGCAGGATAAAAAAGAGGTTGACCAAATGTTTTATAGAGATTAAATACTGAATACCAAGAAATGTCTGAAACCTCAGCACGCAGTAAACTGCAGCAGTTGCCCTGACATAACAAATGCATCTAAGAGCAATTTTATATTGTGGTTCTACACTAAAAATTGTTCACGTGCCATTTTTTTTAAGCCCAGATGGTGAATACAAGGAAAACAGAACAGTGCTTCTGAATTATTCTAGGAGCCATGCTTTTACCAATTTTGGACTTGTTTGCCTTGTCTGAATGTGAGCTCACTTCTGTATTCTCCTTTGAGGCTTCAGCCACCAACTTTTTTCCACTTCAAATTTAGGGAAACTGCATTCAGGCACAGAGGTAATAGAGGTTCTAATGAATGAGCAGAATTTATTTCCCAGAATGTTTCGTATAGATAAAGATGTCCATTAATTACAAAAGACAAAATTAAATTACAAAATTAAAAAAGGTATCCCAGTTCTAATTTTTTTGGTCTCTTTTCAGAATGGGACTGTTTGAAAATAGCAGTAAATTTTGCATCAGTTTTGGTCCTTCCTATTAATGTGTCTAGTATGCTAAATAATGTTTGCTAGTACCTGTCCTAACAGCACAGCTGATTCCTGCTGCAGTGGTTACTGGGGATAGTGATCAAGCAAAGCCTTGATGTACGTGCTTGGTTTTAAGCTGTATAAATTCTCACTTTTCTGTAGGTGAGTGCATGTGCTGGCGCAGACACTCACTGTGGTTACTTGCATGGTTTCAGGTCGGAGAGGACTCACGTCATTCAGGACCCCCAGTTTTGCCAAGACCATCCAGCACATTTAACACAGTCAGCAGAGCTCAGTACCAGGATGTGGTTCCAGTGGGTAAGTCAGCATCCAGCCTCTGCTTGGAGGAGTTCTCACCACTGAGGGGGTCATGGTGGTGTGCGCTGCTGAGGTTTCCATTCGCTTGGGATGGCTGGAAGTTGCCATTTGTTGTGATCCTTCTGTCCAGCAGCATTTTTCCACTGTTCAGTTGGAACCTTCAGAGCTGGAAGTGTGCAGAACCAAATAACATTTTACCTCTCTAGCTCACATACTCTGTGTGCTCACAGGATGAACTGAAGCCAGGGAGTCAGATTGGGTCCTAATTGGACTCCATGTATTCCTAGTGATTTTTAAGCTTTTTTTTTTTTCCCCCCACAACTTCTGAGCATCTATTTTGTCAGGAGTACAGAAAGTGTTAATCAGCTTGGAATTAGCCATTAGCTTAACTTCTGTTCTCAGTTACATACACACAGAGCTACTGACTTCTGTGCCACTACATACAGAATTTAGCTTATTAAATCTAACAGCTGTCACATTGTGCTAAATCTAGATAAATTAATCCGATTAACTGTAACCAGCTCTTTGTACTGTGGCATGTTTACTTGAAAACCTCTGCCCATTTCAGTCCTCCCCATTGCCATGGACATGATGTGCATGCTTCACAGGCTCACCATTAATGAGGCTTTGATACCGGTGTTTCCAATGGCTGCTTAATGTTTGAGAATAGATTTCAGTGCAGTGAAAACCAAGGTCCCTGCAATTTGATTCTAACAATAAATATTCTGGTTTGACCTTAGCTAAGAGTGTGAGTGGTAAAATATAATAGAAATTGCTAACAGAATTATAGCAGGTAGCAGTGGAAAGGATATGTCACAATGAGATTTGGTTCATAATCATAAAACGTGTGTTCCTTAAAAGACAATAGAATTGGTAGCCTTACATACAAAAGTATTAACCCAATACTTCTAAACTTAAAACTGTGATGTGTGTCATTATTGCTGAAGACTCAAAAGGAATGCTGTCCTTTGTTTTGGGATCTCCTTGTTTCAGCATGATATTTTTGTTCATGTTTTCAGCTTACAATGACAAGATAGTTGCATTTTTGCGGCAGCCCAATATATTTGAAATTCTACAAGAGCGCCAGCCAGATCTTACCAGGAATCATTCACTCAGGTAGGAAAATTAGTGAAGTTTGCTATCCCATTTCAGTAAAAAAATGTTAATTACAATTAGCTACTTTCATTAATTAACAGTGGAACATCACAGATTGTAGACTTGTGGTGCATTCAGACATATTCATAAAGCTGTGGGAAATAGTTGTTTAATGTATTTCTGTGTAATAGCCTACTGTAACAAGGCTAAGGGAAAAGAGAGATAATGTTTAATTATCAAATAAAGGTACCAACAAGAAAATGTTTGGAACAACTGGCATAAGAGATTTTCTGATGTCTTCCTAATGTGCCAAGACAGCTGCATGGCACAGCAAATGTGCCCATTCATTCAGCTGGGAGCATGAGGCAGAATGGCATTTGGGTTTGTCCTTATCTTCACAAAGCACATTTACAGAAAGGCTGTCCTGACCTCATGAAGTCTGGATGTAATCTTATATCAATCAGAATGTTTGATGTCTCTCCAAAATGCACAAAATGGGATATCTACAGATTTTTGCACCGTGCAACAAGATCTGAGGAAGGATGATCTTTGTTGTGTGGTTGTTATAACTCTCTCATATGTTTAGACCTTGAAATGGAAACACCAGCAACTCAAATAGTAGTGACCAGAACTGAAATGAATGTTCCTTGGACACTAAATTTTAAAAAGTGCTGGTTTGATTGTTGGCAGTCTCTCGTGTGCAGTGCTGTGTTCTAGAGACCTACCCACATTATCTGGCATGGCAGCCAGCACTGGTTCTCATTTTTCTACTGTCCTGTGTTACTTACTGAATCCCTTTTCCTCTGTGTCCTGCAAGTTCCCAAAATTCAACAAGCTGCCCTGTTTTGCAGTTTCCCCATGTATAGTGTAACAAGTTTTATGATGTGACTTCTGTGTTAAAGGCGTGGTTTACCATCTAAAGAAATCCTAGCTGCCAAATCTGAAACAACATACTAGCAGAATACAAGCTCTCTAGAAAATACAGCAGAAATCTACAGTTCTCAGCATGTCAAAACAGTTGTACCCATATCACTGTAGGCAAGTTTTTCCCACCAGGCTTGGTTTGAAATTTGCTGGGAAGTAGTATACAAACAATTTCTGGTTGCTTGTGGTTTTATTGCTTCATATTCTTTTTCCCAGGGTGCTTGATTCCTTTAGTCTGATAGCAATCAGTGTAATTTTCTTCATGTGTGTTGTGGGGTTTTTAAACAAATTAGAGTTCAAATGGCTCACAAGGCTTGTTGGTATTCCCCGATTCTGCTTCTAGTAGAACCTTGCTTCCTGATTACAGATTCATAGTTTCCCACAAACTGAGGCTTTCTCAAGAAAAGATAGGTTTCAGATTAAAAATGGAAGATCAGAGGATAAAAGATACTGTTTTCTGTACCTCCTAATTGGTTTGAGATTATATGTCCTTCTGTACATTTGAAGTGGAATGATAATGATATTAAATACTATTATTATTATTAATATTATTGTAATTATTACATAAGTAAGGAGGAAAATCAGTACTTGACTAGTGGAAGAGGACAAAGATAATTTGTAAAGATCTCTGACATTTTCTGTCATTTTCTGTATGAGAAAATAATTTCTCATTCCCTTAAAGAAAGAAGCGATAAGAAGTTGAGAGTCTATTAAAATATAAAATGAAAGTGTACAGCATGTAGTAAATTGCTGTTCAGAGGTCTCATGGTGGAGTGAGAACATTATACTTACCATATCTTTATTAGGCATGTTGCCAAGATTAAATCTTCTTCCAAGCCAGTGCAGGTAAAACTGAGAGGCTGCTAAATAATGTAAAAGGCTTCAGGCAAGGGCACCTGTTAGACATCAAATATAATTGATATCTTAATGGAAGGTAAAAGGCATATATATTAAAAAAACATCACTGAAATCACAAGTCTTACTGGTAGCCCCAGGAAGTCATGGATTGCATTCATTTGGAAGGCTGCATATATTAGTTAAACCAGAAAATGTCCTTCTGGTTTTTGGTGTTGCTGCCAACTGAATGCTAAGATATATTTTGTAATCCACCATTTATTTCCTCCAGCCTTGCCATTTGAGCACTGATGTAAAGTGAGGGATTGATATTTTTTTTTGGTTGAATTTTTTTTTTCTTTTTTTTTGCTGGTTTGGTGACTGTACTACCTGCCAAGAGCATGAGCATTGAAGAGATGAGGGCAACAGGAGCTTCCTTCCTCATTTGGTTGTAATATTCTACTGCTCACATAGACTTGGTGTGGCAAGGAAAAAAAGTAGGGGAAAACCATAGTCCAGAGGTTTCTGATATACTCTGTACTTTTTCTTGTTGCTGTGGTACACATTGATGCCTTATTTTCAGAAGGTATTTTGAAAGCCTTTTTTTGCTTACGCAGGGAGAAGATCCAGTTCATCCGGACAGAGGGAACACCTGGGCTGGTGCGTTTATCCAGTGATGCAGACCTTGTCATGTTACTCAGGTAGGCAGTGCTGCTGCCCATGCACGTGTGGAACATGCTGTGGCAGCTGCTCAGGAGCTTTCAGGGAGCAGTGTGTGCTGATGGTGTCACCTAATCATTTCCCCTTCACTCCCTGGACTTGGAGCTGGGAGAGCTACAGCTCAAGGCTCGGGTTATATTTTCATCGTGTTCAGTTCTAGATGGTAGTTGAAGGTGACACTTCTCAGAGGATGATGGAATATGAAAGGCAAGTGCAAGAGCACTGTGCTTGTGATTTATATGGGTTTGCCCAGACCACCTTTAATTGTCCTGTTGCATCCAGCCCTGATGCTTAGAAAGGTGGTACAGCTCAGAGCTTTATTCAACAATGTGCCTTGTGCTACTTTTGAAATGCATCTGTTTAGTTCTGTGCTTTGGGAAGTTCCTGTTTGTAAAGGCACATACTTGAGAGGTGTTTTTATTACTTAACGTCTCTCTTGCCTCTTCACTGTCCTGTCAAGCATTGTCCCCTTTAGTAAAGGTAATATTCTTACAGACTTCAGGAAATGGGAAGCTGTTTCTTTACTAGTTTTCATTTAAGCCATTAACTCAAAAAAACAGGCAGATTTTTTGCTAAAATTAAACCCTTTTATCTTCGTACTGTGCTCTCATCCACTGTAAAAGTGCATCAAGAAATTCATGGGTACCTTTAAAATTGAATATAGTGAAATAGAATTGACACTAATAGTTGTATTTTGAGGCCAGGTTGCATAATGATAATCATTTCTTGTCCCTAAATCTCCAAATTATTACAGCTATAAAAAAAAAAAGTAATTTTAAATCTATGTTTGGGCCTTTTTGAAATGTAAATATTGTTTCTTAAAAAACTTTTAAGATTTTTATATGTAACTTGGAGATCACATGGCCATGACTGTAAAAAGAACTGTCAGAAAGGACCTGTTAAAAATTCCATGTAAAAAAAGTCTAGATACTTGTTTGGTGAACAGACTTAGTAAGAAACATCTTTTATTTGAATGTGGTGTTCATTGCATTGGATAGTATAAGATTGGCTTAAAATTCTTTCTATAGCTCAATTTTTGAAAATAATTTTTACTTATTATTGCAGCAGTTTGTGTTGTGTTTCACATTCAAAATACCTTTTGATACCAGATCCATGACTAGAGATTTATCCCTAGAAAGTGAAACCTTGCCATGTATTCAAATAAATGTGTTCTTTCTTCTTTGCTCCTTTTTGCCAGCTTGTTTGAGGAGGAAATAATGTCATATGTGCCGCCACATGCCTTACTTCATCCTAGTTATTGCCAGTCCCCGAGAGGCTCACCGGTGTCATCGCCTCAGAACTCTCCAGGTGAGTTGCTCAGGCAAAGCTTCTGCAGGGGCTCCATGAAACCACTTCTCCTCCTTGATAAGACAAAGATCTAGAACTATTTTTGAGCAAAGTCAACCAGTACAATTGCATTTGACTCTCAGACTTGGACCTATGCCTTTGGCCCACAAGATGCTTTGCTGGGTGTATTACAACTTCAGGGGTTGTGATTTTGTTCTGACTTGTAAAAAACCATGCAGACTTGTTTCTCACTGATGTGAAACAACTAAGTGACTGCTCATGCCAGCATTCTGATGCCTGGAGAATTAAAAGAATGGATCTAATAGCTGTACATTAAAATGGCAATATAATGGGGCTGTAGGGCACTGAGGGACAATTTTATGTATAAAAGCCAGCTTGTTATACTTTAACATGAGTTTAAAATGTAGCATACTTCAGCTGTCTGAATATTCATGTCAGAATGGAAGGAAACTGATATTTCAGATTCTGAGTTGCAGATCAGAACTAAATTATTGCAGGTATGACAAGTTCCACTTGACAGCTGTGTTGATAGATGTTGCTATGCTTAGTTTCCTCGAGGTAATAGATAAACAAATTGGAAGTGGCTTAAGGGGATTTCTACAAATTTGATAACAAAAGTATAGATAAATAGAGAACATTTAGGGTGTAAGCAACTCTAGGCAGTTCCAGACAACAAGAAGTTTTTATCAGAAAAAGAACAGTGATTTTTATGGGCATTTCCCAATCCACAATAAGAAAAGGCCTTGCCTTTTCATGGAATCAGATTAAATGTATTCATAAACATGTGGTAGCTTTTCCTGCTGTTGGACAAAGGACCTCTTCAAGATCTCTCTGAAGAAACTATCTGAAGACTTTAATGATCTTATGGCATTCTGCGAAGCAGTGAAATACAATATTCCCATTTATTAAAACTTCCAGTATGTGTTTGCTTTAGATATAACTGTTTCCCTCTATTGAAAAGAAGGGAATGATCTGCCTGTATGCATCTTACTTCTAACTGCAAACCTGGCAGTCTTCTATAAATAAACCAGTTTTGGCTCCAGAGTTAAGATTTCTTAATCACTGGTATGTGCACCAAAGCATGCTGGGCATAGCTTCATTCCAACAAAGCAATTTTAAAACACATTCAGTCTTTAACATGTGATATTCTCATTAACTCCCAGTAGCAGCGGATAGTAGAGAATGAACAGTGATGGTTTTAGTCTCATTCTCCCTAAAATTGTAATCTCTCTTCTGGCTCATAGAAAAATATAGAGAGACCATTGAATCTCCCTGTCAGTCTCCAAGCATGCACGTTTGTGTTGGTGTACAAATGACTTTTTTGATGAGAAATTGTAAATAGCCCATGTTTCTATGGAGGCTCTGTGTTTTCTCATCAGCTAAGCTGGCTGTGCTGCACTGCACGAGGTGGGGTGTTAAGGATCCATTGTTCAGATCAGTCACAATCACTTGCACTTTCTCTTTTGGAAAAGATGAATAGTCATGAAGCTACTCTTCATATCTGCTTTAGTATGTAACCTCTTTGAAAATCAAGTATGATTATCACATCACTGGTGGTTTTTAGCTCTGCCATTAACGTCTTTTGTTCCCAAGGCGGAAGTAATCACTATAATTGCCCAGGAATTTCTTGGCATATGCATCTGATTTGCACTGAGGACTTGTCATGTGCTGACAGAATATTATGATGCTGATCTCTGAACCATGAAGTAATGTGTTATCAGATTCATGTTTTGTGGTACTCTTCAAAAAAATCCAGCTTCCTTGAGGGGTTAACATTAAAGTATATTTTTGTTGCCTTTTTCTGGTGACCGCATTTTTGTGCATAGTTTCACCCAAAGCAAAACAAACAAGAGAGGGAAAAGGCGAGTAGTTAAAAGGCTTGTTTACAGTTTCTGTAAGTTTTCAGGAGATTTCAGCTGTGTACCATTAGAAGCACTTGGTGCTGTCAGTAAAAGAGGAAAACCACTATAAATGAATCAATGACTATGATCTGTTTTTCCAGAGGGGTCCTTCATGTTCCTTTTGGAGCCCTGTGGATTCCACGATATTTACTATTCCTCCCACACTTCACTTCAAGCCTGGAACAAATGCCAAGTGTCTTTCTGGTCGGACAGGTCTTTTAAAGACCTGTAAAATGGCATTCAGTGTTGTTAGTGAGCTCACTGCTCTCTCTGATCTCTGCAGAGATAGACTCTGCAGCTCCTCCAGCCCCCACTTCCGCAGGATGTGCTGTCGCCTTTTCCGTCAGACCCATGGGCTTTGTGGCTGCTCTCCTTTCCCTGTGTCTGCCCACAGCCTGAACGGATGCACCTCCTCTCTCTTATTACCTGAAACCTTACGTTCCCATGCCCTCCCCCACAGCAGCAATCAATGTTTCTGTATTGGTTTAGTTTCATGCAGGGAGCCAAAACTAGACTTGCGCGAGGAGCTGAGTTAAAAGATGGACCTCTGCAGAAAAGTGCTGCTAAGCTGTTTATTTGTGCTTTCAGTGCATTAGAGGTGACCACTAGTTCCAGAGAAGGAGTTGGCAACTTATGTGTACTTTAGGGCATGAAAAATTTTAAACATCCTCCAGATTTTTTGTGTGGGATGTCTACACAGCCACGCAGGGAAGGAGTTTAACTGCCTTCTTGGCACCCTGCCTCGCATTTGAATCGGTGGAAATAATTTATCAGGGCAGCAGGATAATTTATCCTAATGATGGCCATTTTCAGAATAGATGAGACTAAACATCTAATTGTATATACTGGACTTGTACATGCAGTTGCAGGGGGTGCCATTTCTAGTTGCTTGTGTTGTTTTTAAAATAAATCTTTTGCATTGACCTGGATTTGCTCTTTTATGATTTACTTTTGAAAGATGATACTATTGGAAGTGAGCAACCAAAAAGTCTTGGATGCAGAGCAGATTTGAAGATATGCAGCTTTTACTCTTTATAAAGGTGACTTAACCAAGCACATGCCATGCATATCTTTTGCTATTAAGGAGTCTTTCCAGTAGCAGATGGGACATCCATCAGTTCATGTCACTACAGCTCATTCTTTGCCTGTTGCTCCCTGCAGGTACTCAGCGTGCCAATGCCCGAGCTCCAGCTCCGTACAAAAGAGATTTTGAAGCCAAGCTGAGGAACTTCTATAGGAAGTTGGAGACTAAAGGATATGGACAAGGCCCAGGGAAATTGAAGTACGTTGAAGCATCTCATGAAACTGGATTTCTTTTCAGGCAGCTTGCCTTGCCTCGTGTGTCTGCAAGCTTCTCCCCATTAGAAGGAATGCAGATGTTACGGTCACCCAGGCATTTCTGGGAGTATAAAACCTGTAATAAAAGACTTATTGCCAGCGTGTGACTCATACCAGAGGATACAGCAAGTTCTGAGCACCTCTGTGCTTCCTCCAACTATATTTTTGTACAGACAATATTACCAATACGTTGCCAAAAAGAGCTTTGGGAAGAGGCCTGCAGAAAAGGAGGCATCTGAATTCTTCCATTATGATATCAACAGTTAGATTTTCTCATATATTTTTCCACTAAAAAAAATTAGATAGGTGTATCTTTTGTACATCATTACCTGTCCTGATACCACAGTCCTCTTTAGTAAAGAGGATTCATACATTAAATGTTGTTAAATTCTAAAGATTGCCTTAAAAACTGGTAGCATTTTTATTTTAGCACTCTGAATGCTAGAGTGCTTGAAGTGAGGTCTTCCCTCCTTCATTTATTTGCACATCACATGATTACCTGCTGTTATATATAAGAATTGTTGTCACAAGATACTTTCAAAATTTTGAAATTACCAAGTCTTGTGTCAGTTATCAAACTCATAGCCATGAGGCACTGGAACACAATTTAATCATTTCCTCTATCATAAAAAAGGAGTTTTCTATTTGGTTTTTTTGTTTGTTTTGTTTTGGTTTTTTTTTTTTTCTTTCAGCCAGTCACTTCTCTTATTTTGCAGTAATCTGTGCAAAGCTCAGACTTCATTCATATGAGTTGTTGCAAGTTTTGCAAAACCGAAATGAGATTAAAATGGTATTGTTTAGACAAGTCTTAAGAGGCAAAGGTTGAGCAGTGTCTGCCTAGAATATAATGAAATCATAAACAGTTAAAGCCTTATCGATGAAAGCTTGTCCTGAATGCTTGGACAAATAACTGGTGGGGAGCATTCTCTCCCTGTAATTATCTGTTCCATTTCTTACACCCTTTTTTCCCTGTCCTTTCTTCCCTGACTTACTTGCCATCACACTGTAGATTTTTAAGCTGTGGTTTGACACATGAGTGGAAGTTTTCTCTGGGTTGCTTTCAAAGCAGGGCCCAGCACAGCTGCACTACTGCCTGGGTCCTCTTTAGCCCAGGTGCCTGCTCAGTTCCTGGGCTGTCCCCTTGTATGTCCTTGGCAGGATGGCTCAGTGCAGCCACTGAGCTCTGCAGGGCCACAGGGGCTTTGCAGGAGGCTGGGGTGGGTTCAGCTGCCTTCCTGCAGGCAGCAGCAGCTGCACACACAGAAGGCAGTATTCAAATATAAAGCAAGTGAAGTTTCAGGAAACTAATTAAACACATTTTTTTGGCAGAGGATAAAATGTTTAAGTAAGGAGGATTCTTTCACCTCTTATTTTAGATCTTAATGACACTTCCTCATTTTCACAATTTTTCCTTCAGAAGGTACTTCGCGTTTTCACATGTGATGCTTCAGTGGGGTTTTGTACAAATGATTGCCATTCCTTCTAGACTTTTTGTACCATCACACCCTCAAGGATCATGTAGGGATGTGTGTTTCTGGGTTTACCATACTGTGATTTTCCATTATTTTATCTTTTTCTGTGTTAAGAGATTGATTTTTATGGAAAAGATTAGACTCTTGCTCACAGTAAAACTCTCTTAAGGGCCCACCTTTACATAAAAGGATTTCAGACTTAATGAAAATGCCAACTTCAGGACCTTTACCCTTAAGACTTTATTGTAAGGAAGAGCCAAGGTAGACAAAACAAAACTACTCTTCTTTGTACAAGGGACATTTTATTGAAACCTAAGGGAGAGCATTGGAGGAGAACAGGAGCTTTCTGATCTGGATAAAATTATCCAGCAGAAACAGATACCTCTGAAATTACCCTGTTACTATCCTGTAGTGTAAATAGATGTTTCCAAATGTGGTTCATATTCACAAATTGCTGTTTCAAAATAATTTTGCCCTTCAGATTAATCATCAGGAGAGATCACTTGCTGGAAGATGCCTTTAACCAGATCATGGGCTACTCAAGAAAAGACCTGCAGAGAAATAAACTCTATGTCACGTTCGTTGGGGAAGAAGGGTGAGTAGAACAAGGAAGTATTTGTGTTCTGAGAACACAGTGTCTTGCAGCTCCTCTCTCACCAAACTTGTTGTCTAGAGTGAAAAGAGGAAGAACTGCAGTCAGGAAATGCCACATACACAAGCCTAGAACATACGGCTGTTCAAGATGGCTTCTTAAGCATTTTGCAATGTAACATATCCTGCCTTTGCAGAAGTAATGTGAATGCTTACGTGAATTTTCCCAATAGTTGGTGTGTGTTTCAGAATGTTGCTGGGAAAGCAAATTAAAAACCGAACAACTTTCTTGTGTTATTCATATTTCTTTTCTCTCAGTGCTGTTGTGTCTCCAGGGCTTACCAAAAGACAGCTGCCATTTGTTGGAGGGAGAGTGTTTTCAGAGTAGGCTATGGGCTCAGTCCTTAATTTAGCCCCTGTCTGAGGCACTGGGAGCAAAAAGCCCTCAGTGTTAGAGGAGGTGCTCACTGCCTCTCCAGGCCAGGGCCTACATCACAAATAAAAGCAACTGGGCTGTTGCCAGTTGTTAAAAAACCCCAAATATTCCCCACACTTCAAAGTCACATTCAGAGAACGCTCAGTCTGTGTCTAATGAAAGTCCAATGTGTTACAGGTTGTGAGATGTGCTTTGCAAAGCAAAATCTGGTTAGATTTCCTTTGCAAGTGAAACTGAAACAACGTACTGTTTGCTGCTTTTGTCTCTTGATTTGTGCCCCCTTTGGCAGGTCTTAAAGCCCACTTGTCTGTTGTTGAAACGGTTCATGAATATGTTTGTAAACATTCAAACTTTTATTCCATGATCTTCAGAAAACTGCAGGACAGCTCTTGGAATGCTGTAGTGTGTGCTATTGCCATGCAATGTGTGAGTCTTTAAAATGCAAAGTTGTAATAGAAACATCTCCTATAAGATTAGATAAAATTAATATGTCTTTGAAAACCTCTAAATCCTGCTGTTTGTTTAAAGTTCACCCTGAAGCACTTAGTGTTAATCAAGACCCAGTGAAGTCTTAAAATAACGAATGTTTACAGCTGAGAGCCAAGTGTGGACTTGTTCATATAAATAATATCACCATGCTGTCTGAGGAAAAACTCAGAACTGGAATGGCAAGACTGGTGCACAATGAGATTATGCTGTATTGACAAAGGAGGGTGGGGATGCAGGAGCTAGGCCTGTTTTACACAGCCCCTACCAGCCTTTACTTTCACAGCTACAGCCTCAAATCAGATTTAAAAATGAAAGGGAAATTTTTTAAATCATACATGAGATAGAGATTGATCCAGATACACCATTTCCTTTCATCAGATGTCAGACTTTTGCATTTCACCACTCAGCAACATGAAGAGTGACCTGGAAATAGGGGTGACACCTCCTGTCCCCATTATATCCACCTTTACACCAGACTCTAGCCTTAATGGAAAAGAATCAGTTAATTAGGAGCAAAGTCAAATTAAAATGATGTCAGTCCTTTATTTACACATCTGTATTTTTAATGAAGAAAGGGTGTGTGCAAACAGTGTTGTTTCATCAGAGATGGTGCAAGGATATGTATCACATCCAACTACTCATTTGGCCAGGTGAAGAAAGACAGGTCAGGGTGGAGGAGAGGAGGAATACTAAAAGTTAATTGTTTCCTATTTGCTCCTCCTTTTTAAGACTGTAAGTAGGAGTTTGCTTTTGCATTTCTTTTCCTCTTGGTAAGGAGATGTAAGTCATAAAGTAATGGGTAAGGAAATACTTATATAATACAATATTTTAGTAACTATTGATTTGTTAGTATATAAAATAGTAAGTGAAGCAACTCAGACATGGTTATTGCTGTTCACATGATTTCTGTCATAAGTCTTATAATGTCTATCTTCCTCAAACCTTCAGTTTCTATACTCATCAATTGTGATGCTCATGTAATGGTTTTTATACACTCATAATTCATATAGTGATACATTAGGAAAATTTAGATAGAAAGAATATGGTTCCTTGTTTTTCCTGAGTTCTTTGAACTACTAGGAGAAGCTGCTTTGCATTTAAGAGTGGTAAATCTGAAGTATTAATGGTGCTTCCTAGGAGACATGAGTCATGTTGCCAACAACATATTACTCTCCTGAATATCCAAATGCCCCACAGTTGCAGCTGTTGTGTGGTTACATACCTCTCGTATGAAGTTTTCTCACCCTTGTGCCAAGCCTTTAATTGTAGGATAAATCTGACTGGCAGTGAAGAACCCTCATGATTGATTTATTTAATATGACTCACAGTAACTGCATACAGAGGGAGCTGTATGAAATGGCTGATAGTCAAGCACACAGTTTCCTTTCTGTCTCAGGATTTCTTAGTGTGTCTGATTATCCCAGAAGTTTGCAGGAGTCTTCCAGATGACCCTTTACTTGATTCTGGTATTTGTGCCAAGATGAAGATCCAACAGTTGTCCATGGTATCAAACCGTTTTTGATTTTTTTTTTCCTCTAATTGGTTGATGGAATCTACCCCTTCTTGCCAGGGTAAGGATCTGTTTCGGTACTTCACTGCTGAAGCTTAACAGAAGTGAAATGCTTGCAAGTGACTGAAGCGAAAAGTTTTTTATTCAGCTGAGGAAAGAGGGTTCATCCTCAGCTTGATAATGGCACCTAGCCTTTACTTTCCTGACAACTTCATCCTGAAAAACAACTCTGATTTGTGGTTGTCTTCTGTAAAAGTTTATGAGCCAAAACATTCATAGCAGAAGTTCTTTGTGAAAGCTGATCTTCTCTGTGGTACTTCTGTCTGTGCATTGTCTTAGTACTTGGGTCAAATATTGAATCTTTTACCTATAAAAGATTTATCTATTTGTTAGGGTTATAATATTCCTTGTTCCCCACTGGAAGGCCCCTAGATTTCTGTTTTCCAACTGTAACAGAGCATTACCATCATACTCAACTCATTTCACTGGTGACCTGCAGAGTAATGTCACAATTCAGTCTCAGTGCATTGTCAGCAATGAGTTTGTTTATCAGCCAGGGAGAAGGGGTTATTTAGATTCATTAGTACTGGAATCTTGAAATAGGGAAAAAAATAAGAAAACAAAAAATAAAAAAACCCAACCAAGGAAGTGCACTCTCCAAAAGACATTTAAATGCACTCAAGTTTGGAAGACAGACAAGAAAATTTAGACCAAGAAACATAAATCACTGAAGTAATCTCAGATTATATTGCTAGGGAAAACAGAAATATTATCCCTCAAATTGTCCTATGGTTGCAAGCTTGCAAAGACAAAATATGACCATTGTTTATTTTCATTGTTAATTTCTCAGATGCAGATAAGTCTGATTTTGGCTCTTTTCATGATTTTCCTCCTCCCCAGCCCAGCCACCCCCAGTTATTTGGTTATATTCCTGTGGCAGAGAGGCCATTACAGCTGGAGCCAAAGCTTTTTTTTGAGAGCAGCCCACATGGAGGACTTCATTCCAGTCCTCCAAGCCATTCCATTTTAGAATAGTCCCTTGAGAGTTCCACATACTTCGGCATTAGGCAATCTGCACGGATAAGGGTTGAGTTAAAATCTTACGAAATGTTAATGAAAATATAGTGTAAGGAATGTAGATTCAAAGAAAAAAAGTTTCTTACTTCATAGTAATGTCAGGTTTCTCTTTAAAGGTTGGACTACAGTGGACCATCAAGAGAGTTTTTTTTCCTGGTGTCCAGGGAGCTCTTCAATCCGTATTATGGTTTGTTTGAATATTCAGCCAACGATACCTACACAGTACAAATAAGTCCCATGTCTGCTTTTGTAGACAATCACCATGAGTGGTAAGAATTATTTTATTTTTGTTGTTCAGATACATTTTCTGTTATTCCCACTTGTAGAACAACTGCTCAAATCTGCTCAGACATGTAACACAGAAACTGATCTTTTTAACCAGCAGCAAAATAATTGCATTTCTGTAGACTTCTCTGATTTTGGTTTCTCTTGTGGTTTTTAAATGATCTTATTTCTCACAAGGTCAGCAAAATTATGATTTGGAACATGTATAATGGGATTATCTCACAACACAACTCTCTGCATTTCTTGTACATTAGTAGTCATTTCATGAAAGCTGTATTAACCTCTTGTGTATTAGAAAAAAACAAGAAAAAATGACAACACATTGACTTTTTGTCATGTAAGGAGATGAAGGGAGGTTTCAGGTATGTATTCTTGTATATAATTTGCTTGAGTCTTCCTAAGGAGTACAGAGATCTCCTCGTGGAAAAACTCTGACATACCTATTGGAAGGAAATCTGTGGTGATATCTTAACTGGGAGTAGTGGGGAGACTGCTGATCACACAGCTTTGAAACAGTCTGTACATTCACCCATGCTTCTAAAATAGTTATCGAGGATTTTTGCATAATCCCATTTGCACAATTATAAGCCAGTTTAAATCACCCTCAGTTGATTTAAGCCATGGCATCACCATAAATCTGTAAAGCTGTGCTGTGACTATTAACAGAGAATTCTGCTGTGTAAGTAGTTGGATTACATTAATAGTGGAATGACAACTGCTCAGCTCTGTAGGACAGATATGCACTGAGTTCTTATTTTTTGAAAACCAGTTATGAAGAATGAGTATCAGAGGGGAATCTCATTACTAATTTTACAAATTAAAAGAAAATTAAACTGGTTGGCAGTTCAGTTAGTTGAAGCAACCTGCCTGTTGAATTCCAGTACTTCAAGTCTGTGGGAAAGGCAGAACAGCCTGGCACTGAGGTGAGAGAAAACCCTTATGTGCTATGCAGCTTCTGCCAACATTTTTTATTCATCCCTGGCTTCTGCAGTGCTGGACCAGAGACCTGGGGAATGAAGGAGGCATGATCCCTAGCTCCTTCAGGGAGTGCTGGTTTTGTACAGCCCCAGGGGAATTCAGAAAATGCAGCTGTGACAGGCAATTTATGCATGGAAAGGGGAAGGCTCTGCATGTCACATCCTCATCTTGCAAACATTGTACAAGCAGGTATAATAAAGCCCTAATTTTTCCAAGAATAATGTTGTAAAGGATAAATAAAGAGAAAGTTCAAGAAACATTTACCTTGAAAACAAACACTAGACTTCAATCTAGTTCTAGAATTGTGGAAGAGTTTTCACAATGGATCTCGATTCTCATGGGAATATTTGCAAAGACCCTCCTATTTCATGGTTGCTGCCATTTGATCTGAACCCTGGCAAACTTCCTCCTTACACACCCAACAAAATGAAGATAATAAGGGAAGAAAAAGAGAGGTGAGAGAAGGAGATTTAGAGCCTGTTGACATCGGGCTGGAGAGCACTGCCATACATAAAAGACTCTCTGTCACTCTTTATGAAAATATACATAGAACTCCTTAACCACAGTCAGAAGAGGGAGCAAAGAGCCACTGTAAGTAGGAAAGACAGGCAGCATGAGCTGTCAGGCTGGGAAAGAGTAGAAAAACCTTTGGCCTCTCCATAACATGAAAACAAGTTAATCCTGTAGGGGTGTGAAATAAAAACAGACAGTGGCTATCATTCTGGGAGATAATGCATTTATAAAGTGGCTGCTCTGGCAGGGGCTGATTGGGTTAAATATGGATTTGACATTTTTGAGCAGTTGTAACTTAGGTATCTGAGGGATTTTCCACACCCTGCACACGTGCTTTTAAATTTTTTTTTCCCTGTGCCTTACTGAGAATGTTAAAGAAACCCAAGAAATAAACAAAAATACCACAATTTAGACATAGCTGTCTGATTTAATAATGCTGTTTGGAAATACATGCAAGTTTTGATGACAGAGCAGTGTACCAACCACAAAGTTCCAGTATCACAACTGTAACTCTTTCTCTTCCAGGTTCAGGTTTAGTGGTCGAATTCTTGGTCTTGCTCTGATACATCAGTATTTGCTGGATGCCTTTTTTACAAGACCCTTTTATAAAGCCCTCCTCCGAATGTGAGTAGAATTGTTCTGTCTCCTCTTTTGTTTGGTTCCTTCCCCATCAATGATGCCACTTTGTGTATGGATTATTTCTGATGCTTTATTGACAAAAGAGACAGGCCATTATTTCTAATGGAATAAACTGATTTCAATCCAGGAATTTTTGGAAAAATTTCCTTGTTTCCACTACCTCAGAATGTTGTTTGTGATCAGTATGAGAACTTTGTGTTTTGTTTTGGCCCTGTTACCAGCTTTCTTCTACAAAATCTTAGATTTGAAGATGTACAGTGCAATGCTGTGGTCTTATTCCAGATATTAATAGAGTTCTTATTCATTTGTCATGTAATGACTCACAGGATAGGATATGAATCACTTCATAACTTAGACTGCACCATCCATTCTCAGAGATAGACTGATTGTTGGCAGTCTCCATCTTGAGGAGCTGTACTTTGATAGACTTCAGACTTAGTTTCCAGAGCTACTGCTTCTGTTCTGGCTGAAACAATGAGAGCTGTGCTTGCTCAGCATGTCTGGAACCTAAGACCTAATGAACTTAAGGTGCTTTAGTTTTTATTTGAAAGCTGCTTTTGAAAAGTCTGGAAACATTTTTTTTCTATAAAACATTGCATGTTTGAGTAGTGAAGAGTAATTAATCCATTCCTATTGCACATAGATTTTTAAAACACCTAAATGCTAGCAGCATCATTTTAGTAAGAAGGACAAGGTAGGAGAAAGTATGGCCAAAGGTAAAAAGATATTTCTGTGGTAAGCTGGAAATCTAAGAGTTCAACAAATGATGAGAGATGAGGCAGTGTAGCCAAATAAACAAAAAGGACACTGCTTGCTTGTTTAAAAAAAAAAAATTTCTTTTATTATTTGAATTGTCTCTTCAATGTATTTATTTTCATAATTCCTAAATGTGCTTCACAGGAAACATGAGGCAGCCTCACCATAAGCTTAAGAAGCAATGTGTCTTCAAATTAAATTCTGGAGTTCTGTATATTTACAGAGTTATTTTGTGTTATACAGTAACTGCTGTTACCAGGCAAATAAACAGATTTGGAGTTGTCCTCTTTATTGATGTTTCTCTTGGCTCCCATTCACATTCTGTTTTGTCTGAGTTTAGTTACTGAGCACAGGCTGCTGCCATCATCTGTATTTGTGTGTTTTCTTCTTCTTTCTTCTGTCAGACTCTGTGACCTGAGTGACCTGGAATATCTGGATGAGGAGTTTCACCAGAGTTTGCAGTGGATGAAAGACAATGATATACATGATATCCTAGATCTCACATTTACTGTAAATGAAGAAGTTTTTGGGCAGGTGTGCAAGTTTCTTCATTTCCTTGGTGCATTCTACTGCTAGATAAACATTTATTTGGACAGAAGAACAAGTGTCCCTCCATGCTGCTTTGAACTTGTATTTTAAAAATTCCCACTGGTGAAACCAATGTTGAAATCTGAGGAGGAATTATTATTTGTAACTGGTCAAACACGTTTTTCTGGTTAAGGAGATTTTCTGGAGAGAATCCGAAATATCAGACTTTAGGATTGCTTTGCTGGAGGTAGTTTACCTGAATTTAATTGCAGCAAAGTTGCCATTCAGAGGTATTGCAACACTTTGTTAAGGTATTATTCATGAAACTTCACTGCTTTAGTCACTGTAAAGATTGTTTCTTCTTTCCAACTTTTTCCTAATACTAATTATGAAGGTTCCTCAGACTAAATGGAACTTAAAATATTATTTTAAAAAAGAATTTTTGTATGTTCTCTTACTTCACATATTCCAGTTTGGTAGTCAGGCTTGGTTAGTGATTTTGAGGAATTACTTCAACTTAAAAATTTAAATTATTTGAATTCCTTACTTTGTCTTTATAATAACTGTGTTGTCACTTGGTCATTTTTTGTCCTAAGATCACAGAACGGGAACTAAAACCAGGAGGTGCCAATATTCCAGTCACTGAAAAGAACAAGAAAGAATACATAGAGAGAATGGTGAAGTGGAGAATTGAGAGAGGAGTTGTACAACAAACTGAAAGTCTAGTTCGTGGTTTCTATGAGGTAAAAAGCTCCAAAATTAAATTTACTTCCTTTCTTCTTCCAAAATATTTTTCTCCTTGTATACATTTCCAAAATATGGGGTCCCAAATATAATCAGGAGTGCCCTTGCAGATACTAGAAGAGGAAGGGAGGGTAAAAAATATTTTTTTTAGTAATTTATATAAAGACTATGGTTATGTATCTTGCACTGGACAATAGTTTGAGTCTCTATATGATCAGCATTGAATCCTTGGTCTGTTTCTGCTTTGGGTTTCTGAGACTTGTCTGTTTAAAAAGACAAAACCTAAATTCTGAATTACCTGAAATGATACCTGGTTACTTTAGTATCAGACTTTATGGGGAGGCACAAATCAGTACATGAAGAAATGCTGCCATGCATTTTATTTCCTTTCACAGGTGGTTGATGCAAGACTGGTGTCTGTATTTGATGCCAGAGAACTGGAACTGGTTATAGCTGGAACAGCAGAAATTGATTTGAGTGATTGGAGAAATAATACAGAGTACAGAGGAGGTAACTTGAATTTTGACTTGTTCAGTGAGGGTGTTGAGGGCTCTGGATCTACCTAGTTTTCAAGACAGTAAAGAACATTTATACATTTATAGTAAATTCTGAACTTCTCTGGTTGAGTTAGTGTTAGGAGAAGGCAATTTTTCCATTTTAGTTTGCTTTGTTGGATCCCCTTGTTGGAACAGCTCTTCCCTGGCTGTTCTTGCCGAGACAGCAGGACAGAGCACTCTTCTCCACAGAAAGTACCATGCTCAGAGGCACACTGGGAGGGTACCTCCCAGACCTGGGAGACAAATGGAAATGGGTTTTTTTTACACACTCAAAGTTGACAGGAAATTAGAAGCAGTCACAGTGGCTGCAGGCTGGTAGTTGAGATAGAGAACAACAGAAGATTTGGGAACAACAGAAGATTTGTGAGAGAGATGGTTGCAGCGTTATTTGTTGCTTTGGGTAGATAAATAGCACAGTATTGGAATATTTCAAGAATTGGCATTCCTGTTAGTGACTGATTAATGGAAGAAATGCTTGCACAAGGGATCTCACTTCTTTTTGTCATAGTACATTCATTCTCTGCCTTTAGGATTTTTAAGCATTTTAGGAGTATTTCTCTCTCACCTTCTGCCTTTTGATGCAATTGATAAAGAATATGTCATTAATTTCACTAGGGCCAAACTAGGAAAAGCTTACTGACTATTCATACCTCAACCACTTCCATAGCACCTAAAAGTATAAAGGCTCTTTTTGTTTTAACAGGTTATCATGACAATCACATTGTAATTCGGTGGTTCTGGGCTGCTGTGGAAAGGTTCAACAATGAGCAACGACTAAGACTTTTACAGGTAAAAAATCAGCTGACCTGCCTAAAATTAATTTAAATTTCATGCTAAAATAGCCCCATTCTGGTTTAGGATACCTAGAAATTATGGGGATGTTTGCTAGTGGGAATAGCCTGAGTCAGAGGCTAAATGTAATAATTTCAAGTGACAGAAGCTCACAGCTATTTTTATAGATTTCTAAGTTTAAAGGTACATTTAAGATACAATGGCTGATGTCAATAATCCTTTACTATTGTTTGATTAAAAGCACATTAAGACTCTTAAAGATAGAAAAGGAAAACTGTGTAATTGGTTATGTCAATAGGTAGAAATGTTAATAGTATTTATACAGCTTAGGAAGGAAAAAGCTTAGATGGAAGTTCAAGGCCTCAAATTAGAAAATAATGATGGAAACCTTAAAGTCAGTCCAGTTCCGTTTTCACTGCCCCTGCAGGTTCCAGTCACCCTGCTGCTGAAGGGCAATATCTCAACAGAAGGATATTTATACATGTGGCTTTACTATTGAGTTAAATCTTTTAAGTTCAGATTACATCCATCCTATCTGTAAAGAAACACACAAACCTCAATTGCAAACCATACCACGTTATTGATCTAATATGAAATCTGCTGTTTTTAACAATTCAGAATTTTTATCTGACTACTGAATTATGAAGAATTTTCTTTTTGGAATCCGTTTAAGTATTTTTAAAAAGCCTGTAAAAAGGCAGTGTGGAACATCTCATTTGATGGACAGACAGAAAAGTCTGCTTGTATGTTCCTATCACATCTGTTAGTCAAAAATTTTTATAATATCCAGGTCATTACAAATGAAGTAGTCTCTGATCTGTCAAAAGCTATGTTTGATCTGTTCATGACAGGTTGTAAGTAAAACTGCCCACCAGTCAATATTTCAGCAAATGTCAGTGGGCATACCTAACCTTCAGAATTTAGTCCTTTTCTTACAGTGGCTGATTGTGGTTTATAAAGCAATGGGAATCCATATAGCTAGAAAGGCATAACACGAAGCCACCAGACATGACTACTTTTTGTATTAATTCCCTTTAATGCAAGAGACAGCAGCAAAAAACTCACTTAGGCTTAAGCCTGAGTAACTGGATACTGATAGTGTGTTATTCTATAGTATTTATGCAGCAGAAAACATTTGGAGGAAATGAATCTGCTAAATTTGCCTCTTCTAGAGCCCAGCCAGGAAATGGTCTGTTTGCCCTCAGCCTCCATGTAAAGCACAGCATTTATTGCTTGTGCCTCACAAACTTCCTTGCTTTGCAAATGCTTTTGCAAAAGGGTCTGGGCTGTGCTGGGTGTGCTGCTGTGAGTGTGTCCCCCAGCCCACGTGTGCTGGCCCTGTCCTGACGTGTGTTTGTGCTGCAGTTTGTCACAGGCACATCCAGCATTCCCTATGAAGGCTTTGCCTCTCTCCGGGGGAGCAACGGGCCCAGGCGCTTCTGCGTGGAGAAGTGGGGGAAGATCACAGCTCTTCCAAGGTACAGCTCTGGGGGCTCTAATGCCAGGGTGGCTTCACAGTGCCACTCTCTGGGGTAACAGATCAGCTGTTTGGCAAACATTAACAACCTTTCACTGAATATGCAAATATGCCTTCCCTTACATGCAAATTTCCTTCCCCATTGTTGCAGTGTCTGATGCATCCATTTTGGTTTGAACTCAGTTGTGTTCTCTTAAAGTGGACAAGGCGGTGTAACTGTAGCTGACATCCATATTGTAGTGTTTTTCTCACAGAAAATTATCTTAGAATGATAGCTACTTCTGACTTTCTTTGTTACATTTGATTAAATGTGCAAGTATTTACTTACTGAAGAAGTTAGGAGCAAAAATTTAAATGAATTAAAAGGAGATAACTCTTGTGATTGTGTCTGACTGAAAGCTACTATCATATTTTTTGCATCAGACACAGGCTTTATGGTATAGTTTAGTGATATAATTTTTACGCTTGGTCTGATGCTGGGTGTTAAAAAATACTGAAGAGGCAAGTTGTGAGTGCAGAATAGGTGGGAGGGAGTAATTTCACTTGAGAAGCAGCAAGAGGGACAAGAGAAGGTGAGGATTTCAAACAGAACAAGTAAGATCAATTGAAATAGGTGAAGAGGGTAAAGGAATGGTATGAGAGTCCAGGATATGAAAGCAGGAGTTGAGTTGTACAAGCCCTTGCAATTTATAGTGGGTAGGGCAGGTTTAGAGGAATAGGATGAAAAAAAACTAGTAACATGTGAATGATGAAAAAAACACCTTCAGCTTGGTTTCTTCATTGACAAAAAATGACAGGTTCTTGTCTTTTCTCTACTGTGATCAGACTGATGGCTGGGAGATTTTCTTTCACACAGTTCTGTGATTCTGCAGCCTCTAGGATGGGTTAGGAGTGGTTAGACACAGATTAGTGTGTGGAGTGTGGGCAACCTAACTCTGCTTAATCAGAGCTCAGCTTTAGTATGCCAAGTACAGCCTCTGGAGATGGCTTTAGGCTGGGCTGATCCATGGAGGAAACTCAACCCTAATCATAAACCCCCTCCTCATAAACAAGATGCCTCAGGAATAACTTGCATTCAGAGTCTCATCTTAGACACAGGGTGGCTGTCAGGGACACAGAGTCTCTCTGACCAACAGTTTGTGGGTTTTTCCTCCAGCACAAGGTCAGAGGCAGAAATGTCTCTTGGGTTGGCTCCTGCTGTCAGAACCGCATGGAGAAGGTCACGGACACAGAAGTGGTGCTGTGAAATCCACAGGCACAGAGGGTGGCCTTTAAACACAGCCATCTTTCCTGTTTACAGTACAAATGAGAGCCAGGCAATTGAGGATTAAAGGAATCCAAATCCTGAAAATCACTATTTCATATCAAATACTCATCTGGGGCCCTAGTAATATCTTGTGGCCCAATTAGTCTCCTTTATAGTTTGATTATGATTAGCCTATGGACTAGCTTTGATTCTGTTTAAAAAGTAAAAGCTGTGACTTTTTAAAAAAATAATTTCTGACTTCAAAATTCAAGATTTTTTTTGTGAGTAAGAAAAGGGATTGCATGACTTTTTCCATATATTCTCTGAAGCTGAAATTTCTGGTGCTTGCAAGCGGAGCTTGAAGCATGGAAAAGGTCAGGACCTGCCAGAACGGGATGTTCAGAATTTCCTCTGGAAAGGTTATACAGAACCCTGGTTGTGATAAATTCCAGAATAAAAATGCTTTCAAAAGTGCAATATGGAGAAACATGTTGAGAATCTTTGCTGTCATAGGCTGTTCATCAAGTTTAGGGGAAATGCCAACTCCTCACATTTAAGAGATTGTATCATTTGTTGAAATTTCACTTACGTTTCCCTTGGTTAGGAAACATTTGATTTTTGTCTCTCTGGATCATTTTTACCATACAAGTGTGAGAATTAAAATAAAAACAACTGTGTGTGACAAACATCTGCAGTCATCATGAGCAGGCAGTTCCTGGTATTCACACATGTTGAACCTTGATCTCACAAAAAATGAAACATCTTCCATGTTAGTGTTTAAATGGGTTAAACCCCAAGCCAAAAGCACTGTTGGCATTTTTACATGTGTAGTTCTTGGATGCAGTGCAGCTTCAGCCTGGGTCTCAGCAGCCTCTAATACTCCCTGTGCAAACACCAGGTACTGCTGGCTTGGAGGTAACACATCAGTAACTACAACCCCGAGTAGCAGCTTTCAAGAGGTTTCCAAACAAGCCCAGCATGTGTAAACACATTGCTGGATCTGCTGGGAACGCTGCCCTAGGACGCTGTGACTCTTACTGATTCTCAGATAACTAAAGCTTTTCTGTTAAGGCACCATCACTCACTCCTAGCAGTGTTGTACTTTGCAAATTGCCCTCTGAGTGCCTGTGAAATTTGATAGTGCTCAGTGCTCGGGTGGCAGAAATGAGGATTTAACAGGTCAGTGGACTTTGTTTCTTCCTCTGTTTCTAAAAACATTACTGCAGTGCTGAAAACACATAAGAATACCCTTCCCCATCTCTTCTTCCTGATCTGAGACTCAAAGGGCAGCTAGGATAGTCACTTAGATATGTGACTGTGGCCTAAGCAGCTGTGAATGTAAACAGAAAAGTTTTCACGAGATGTTTGCCCAGTTCCCCCTGTTCTGACTGCTGTGTAATCAGCTCTGCTGAATCCAAATAGTGACATTTCTGTGAGGCACATAGCAGGTTGCTGAGTTTGTATTGCTGTCTTTTACATGAACTAGGTAGCATGTAAAATGCCCTGGAAAGATTATTACGAGTCTAGCTTAACTATTGCTACCCCAGTGCCACTTCTACTTCCTTCTTTTGGCACTGTATTGCAGATTAGACTAAACTAGGGGAAGGCACAGGTACTCTTTCAATTCACTCCCATGCTGAGAAATTGGTTCCAGGTTCATTGCTGTACATTATTTATTCATTCATGTGATGATTCACTTCAAAATTATATTTATATCTGACTACTGCATTTTAAGCCTAAGTCACTCTCTTTTACTACAGTAATCAAAATGAAGGGAAGTTTATTTGGGAGTCTGGGAACCCAGACTTTAGGAACCAAGATGGGTTTTTATGTTGTCGTAAGATGTGAGCCCAGGAAGATGAACAGTTAGTGCCCATGTGGTTTGAAAAGTTGGAATGGGAAGACACTACCCAGAAGGAAAAAAATGGGTTTGTCTCAGGGACTTAGGAAGTTGTTTGTTGGGGTTGGAAAAGCATGCATCGCCTCAGAAGACAAAGGTCTTGTTTTTTTGTCTTTTTTAATTACTTGGTTTTCCACAGTAAGTGATTCCATTTTCAAAATTGCCCTCAAAATAAGATAAAACTCAGTTCTCTTAATAAATGTAAACAACATGCCAGCTTACTATTAAACCAGTTCGTAATGAATCCCTTGCTAATTATATACTGTGTCTCCTATAATTTGTGGTTTTACAGCCCACACAGCATGATCCATAGTTCTAATGAGTGGCTGTCAGCCCCATAGAGCAGAAGCATGTGGTTAGGCTCTTAATTGCCTAAGACTCTTCAACACTCTACACTGAATTCAAGGGATCACTGAGTTCCATTTGCTGCTGGGCTTAAATTGGTATTTTTCTTCAAAAGAGAGTATTTTCAATTTTTTCAAGTACTCTGCAGGAAAGAGAATAATATAATCTATTATTTTATACTGTTTTTGGAAAGGCAAAGGAGGAGTAAAAAGAAAGCTTTCCTCCAGGAGCCTTAGAGAGATGGCTGGGTACAAAAATTTTACCAGACCCCTGGAATACAGAGTGGGGAAGTGCCACCTCTGCTACACAGCATGTACCAGCAGTGTTCTTCTAAGGGTACTGTATTTGGAGAGGGTACCAAAAACAATGTTTTTTTAAGTGATTGCATATTTGGCGTTTGGACTGTGTTTATAATAATGGTGTGACCTTGTGCTGGGTATACATATCTTCAGCCTGATATTTTTATGACGCTACAAGGCTGTAACTGAGTGGGTGTTTCAGCCTCAGTGAGTTTCAGTTTGTAATGGACTCTTAGGTTTTTTAACAAGTGAGATTAACCCACTTCACTCCATGTTCCATTCCCATACCTGACAGCTGAGAGCCACTTAAAGTAGCAATTAATGAATTTGCTCACATGGAAGGCAGTACTTTCTGGCTCAGAGGAAGTCTGTACAGGTCTGTGGTAGACAGCTGGATTTCTGGGACTGCTTAGGTTAAATTAGGAACTCCATTAGCTGTGAGGAGAGAGCTTGTTCAGTCCTTCCATTGAACATATTTACACTTAATACAGATCATACTGATGAAGGGCAGGGCACTGCATGAGGAGTTCGGTTTTCAGCTGGATTGAATTTAAATAAATAACTCCATGATGTATTTTATTGCAAAAGAATGAAGTATTTGTAAACAGAGACCTGCCAAAATTCTAAAATCAATCTAAAGTGGGGCTTTGTTACAAAGCTTTAGAGCAGAAGAGATGCCTCTTCCAGTTTCTCTTTGCATCATTTCATCCTCAAGATGCTATTACATTATTAGTTACATTATCTATTCCATTAAAGCAGGCTCATCCACCACAGTGTTTTAGAAAGTACCATCCTTAGCATGCCCTGAGGTCAGGCAATGATAGCCATGGTTCCACTACGAAGAGAAACCTTTGTTATATCCCTTTCCATTCCCTGGAAGAGGTTTTGAGAGACAGTTCCAAGTGTGTCAACAAACTTGAGGTAGATGGACTTCAAAATCTGAGAAATAAATTGCATGGTCACCCTCTTAAGAAAGCAGGGTGGTTGCTAGAGGTTTGTGCATGGTTTTGTGTAATTCCAAAAGCTGCTGGCATCTAGGGCAGATGTGTCCATTGGGAATATCAGCACAAGCAGTAACACCTCAAGAACACCATCCTTATGCCAAGAAAATTGTAGAAGGAAGAGCATCTAATTTATCTTTTAGCACTGTGGGATTGTTTCCTGTAGATCTGGAGATGAATTGAAGTATCTTGTTTATCATTACAAATGCAGTAATCGAGTATCATACGTACAGAAAAGAAAGGCTACGTCTCAGAAGACACATTTAAAGCCAAGATTTCAGACCAGACTGTTTGACTTGTACCATGCCCAATCATTCTTTTTTTTTCTCATGCACATTTGATGGATACAATTTATGCCATGCCTTTTGGACTGTCAGTATGTTTCTAAAGATCTTCATAAATTCTTCTTACTGGCTTACTTTAATGAGAAGAAAGTAGATTAAACCTCACTACCTGTTCAATTGGAAAACATCATTTGACAGAACAAAGTCTTCTAAAAGAATACTATCTGCCCATCTCTATTCAAGCATATACCAATCTGTGTGTTCTCTTTTGAACTTTTCAAATAATGCACTTCTTCACCTCCTCTCTCTTTTTCCCCTCAGGGCTCACACTTGTTTCAATCGTCTGGACCTTCCCCCTTACCCATCATTCTCTATGTTATATGAAAAACTGTTGACAGCAGTAGAAGAGACAAGTACTTTTGGACTTGAGTGATACACAAACCACAGTGCCCAGCTCATTGGACTTCTGTGGATCTGTCTTCTCAAGGAATGAATGAACTTTTGTATTGGATTTCCTAGAGGAAAATTGTTTCATGGTGCAATTCAAATAATGAGGTTCCACGAAGGAGCTTGTGAAGCAATTAGAAAGCATTGTGGTAGTGGCAGAATTCTCAACAGTGAAACTAGAGTGTGCCTGGTGTGCAGGGAAAGCCAAGTCTTGCAATCCATGGGTTTTTGGGATGGCTACACTTCCTAAGTTTATGTTCTGAGCAAACCAGAAACGTGATGCCATGTTGTGATCCATCTGGCTACTGCAAAACTGACATGTACCCAAGGACTGGATGTCATCAAAGTTGTTGAATAGAAAATTCAAGTCAAAATGTGAAATCATTCAGTCCCTTACCTACCCAGTAAATTATCAAAAAAGCATACAACTGAACTTTCATAAATTCTTTTTTTTTTTTAAATTCATGAAGATACATTACTTTATGCCATATGTTATAACAGCATATCCAACTCTTGCTTTACCTAAGACTACGAGTGCCTGCATGGGGAACACCATAGAGCTCAAGTTCCTGGGGCAGAAATGAGTTGGAAGGAAAGTCAGCAACAAAGGATGTAACAACAACGCCTTGTGCATTGAGGAGGTTTGTGGAAATGCGTTTGCCAGTGGTGTGTATGAGAAAATATGAGCTGTTACGATGAACTTAATAACTTAATAAGACTGATTTTATGCTTTATACTGCATGGAAACTATTTTAAGAAGAAACTAGCAATTTATCACAGCATATCAGGAAAAAAAACCCTAACACAGTGACTTCTGTTTATTTTTATAGGTTCATTATATTATGTTTCTTAGAGTGTAAACAGGAAACAAGCAAACAAAAGTGTTATTTCTGTTTTGTCACTTTCCATGCTTGAACAGACATTCTGCTAGTGTTTATTCTTTAAGCACTCTCCAGGGAAAAAAATGCCTTTTATTTTTATAAGAGTAAAAAAACTCCCGAAAATATTTTGCACTGAATGTACCAAAGTTGAAGGGACATTATGATCTGACTGATAGCAAATTGCATCACTATCAAATATCTATAAAAATGCTTAGGAACCAGGCTTTCTTCACAGTGCCATGTCTATAGATATCAGGACTGTGCACATAAGTAATAATTTTATAATACTATATGTGATATTGTAATATGCATTTATTTTAAATGCATCCGGGTCATTTTTCATGCATTGGATAACTTAATGCAGTGGAGTTTAATACAGATATTTCATATGCTCCCCACAACTTTTTATTTGTACAGCACCATAAAACACTAGCTCATTTGGAAAACCATGAATAACTTCTTTAAGGTGAGCCACTGGTCATAATGCCACTGTCCTGTATCAGTGAACACCTACAAGATGTAAACTGTTCGTAGTGTCCAAGCTTGCACTTTCACTGATAAATAGTTTTCTTATCAAATGTTATTTGAAGCAGTTTTTATGGCATATCAAACGCTGCATGGACACCAATTTCTTTATGCTTAATTTTGCTGAAATACACGAGGCTTGCTCGTTTCTATTTTTGGTACTTTTCCTCCAGATGGTCTTGTGGAGCACTTGTGCAGCTGCGCCCCATTTCTTGCACAGCTGCTGTCACGCACTGCATCCACCACATTTCAAAATTCCAGGAGTTGCGCTTGGATACTGGATGACAAGAACACGAATCCAGCTGTGTGCTAGCCCTTTGGGTAGTGCCACGGCACAGCAAGCCCTGTTCTGTGGGAAAAGTAGCTTTTGAAGTAACCTCCTCACTCTGGAGGCTCTTGAGGGGGCATCTGAGGGAGGTGTCCTGCTTGTTCTGGTGGGAGGTTTTTTTCCAGCGGAGGCGAGCGTCCCTGGAGATGTGTCAGCAGAGACTGCCAGTCCACCCTCCAAGGCAGAAGGCAGCTGCAGCTGTGGTGGTGACTGAGAAAACCCTTCAGACTTGCTGAGGAAATGTCACATGTGCAAAGGAAAAGCAAAATCAGGGGGAAAGCATTCTTTTATTTCAAGAACAATTGAGCTTCTGCATGACATCTGGGACTCTCTTAAGTAACTTAGGTTTTCTTAGGCTATTTCTGGCTGGTATGAAGTAGCAAAGAAAAACCCAAACACATCACCCTGTTTCTACACATATATTTATGAGTCTTTGCTAAGATTGCATGTCATGGGTCCTAATGCACATCTCTTTTCAGAACATGAATGAGCAGTAGGCAAACTGACTTTTCAGCAGGTCACTCCAGCATGGCTCATGTTTCATGGGATCCATTCACTGAGTAGCTAAAATTCTGGCACTCAGAGCAGAATGCGACTTCTGATTGGTTGAAGGACTACAGAATTTTCATTTTACAATACTGTGTTATCTGTGGTCTTAAAAAAGAGATTTCCCAGGTGGAAACTGTATCTACAAATTTTGAACCAGATACTCTTTGGAATGAAAAGTTTAAATATTTGGCACAAAGTAAGTTTATACTAGTTTGCCTTTTAAGTTATGCTTTTGTACAAAACTAAAACAATAAATGCATCTTGTCAATTTTTATTTAAATATATCTACTGCACCCATTTGTTCTGTATTTATGCATGTAAAAATAATTGAAATCGGCCATGATAATTCTATTCTGTGAAGATGTGACAGGGTCACGAGTGGGGCAGCTGTCAGTTAGAAAATAGATAAATTTTAAAAAAAATCCAGAATCTTTGTAGTACTAAACTCAAGAGAGACTAAGGAGAAGTTGCTGCTTCCTCCAGTGCTGCCAACATCCCCTGGGGGACTCTAGGAAAGCGCTGTGTGAAGGCTGAGCTGTCAGCTGGGTACAACTCCCTGCGCTGCCTCCAGCACTGGGCTCTTTGTGACACTGTAAGTGATGCTGCTGCTCTGAAGGGATTAGCAAGGAGGGAATATAGGAGAGGAAGCCTGAGCTTAGTCAAATACCCACATCTCCTGGCAACTGCTTGGAATGTTCTCCCTTTGGTTTTGGAAGCCATTGCCATGAAATGTGTCCCAAGGGAAAGCTGGCTTTCATGTCCTGCAGCTGACGGCAGCAGGCAACCAGGACGCTATTGCTTATGACACAGTGTAGCAGGGGTGAGGGTCCACGCAGAGAAATGCTGGGGAGCCTTTCCAAAGCTCTGCACCTCCTCAGAGCTTTTCCAGATGGTGCTAAGGAGCTTTGCATTTAGGAAGGGAAAAAGTAGACAGAAGAATCGCTTCAGCCAGTGACAGCTCATACTGACTTAACCCGCAGCATCTCCACCACACACAGCTGGCAGGGGACGTCCCTGCAGCAATTGAAGTGAGGTGCCCATGTTTCCTCCTCTGCTGGGAAGTGGAGCCATGCATCACCACCCGAAAAGCAGCTCCCAGGTCACTGCAGCCTGGGCAGGCTGGCAGCAGAGTGGCCTCTGTCCCCCACACCCCAGGGCCAGGCCCCCTCTCCTCAGGTCCCAGCATCCCAGCCCACCAGAGGTGTGCTTTGCTCACTGCTGCCAGTCAGGGTATAGCCAGAACACTCCTAAATACATCACAAAAGCTTGGAATCAATGAAGCTGTGCAGTGTGGCACCTGCTGTAGCAAGCAGTCACCCATTGATAGCCTGCAGGCCAGCAGCTGTGAGGGGAGTGGTGCCTTTGCCCACAGCAGGCAGGGCACAGCCATCTGCCACCTCTGTCACACTGCCAGCAGCACCTGGCAGGACAGGAAAGCCTTTCAATTCAGACCTTTTTCCCATCCCCCTGCCCGCCTGCTGTTGTATTTGTCAAATATTTGCCTCCTTTTGCTGTTAAGCATAATTTTCATTATCCTTATACTGACCCTACCATAAAAAATGCTAATACGGCTTAGAGAGTATTTGGGGTGAACTCTTCTGCGTTCACAGGCCTGCTCATGGGCACCACATGAGCTCCACATGGCAGCAGTCAGCCCTGGGTCACACAGGGGGTGGGGAATATCTCTAATCTTTGGGGAAACTGAAAATCTAGGCAGCAGCATCCTGGCAGGACATCACACAAAGCTTCTGGTAGGAGTTGGACTGGCAGAGCACCGGACTGGTAGTTTGCTCAGTTTAAAATTATAGGAAAGAGAAGAGGTTTGTGGTTTCTTATGTATTTTTATTCCTTTAAAAAAAGCTTTTAAAAAATTCCTTCTGAAGCATTTGCAATGGTATCATCTGGTTTTTCCATGTAGTCTCAGAGCAGTATTAATTGCAGATGTGTACTGAGTTTCTGCAGTGGTAGCTGCAGTTTTATGGAGCTGCTTGAAGCACGCTGTCTCTGGACTGAGGGAATCCCTGTTCCCATCAGGGAAACTTCAGCAGCTGTGTTTGAATGGCCAGTGGAAGTTCACTTCCCATAGCATAAGGCAAGCTACTTCTTTTCAGTGAATGAAACTTATCTGCATTAAATTATACTAATAGTGTTGTTTTCCCTGCCACTTTTTTTTATGTGGAGGGTTAATATATTCCTGTTAGCAGTAATGGGAATTGAGCAGAAGGTTGATCTCCAGTCATAAGATTGCAGATGTTGCTTTCATCTACTGTTGTTTCCCCTTCTCATCCTTTTCTCTCTGGGCAAGCAATTGAACTCCAAGCAAAAGCTCAGAAGAATTACTCAAAGCTGGCTTCTTAAACTGTTTGTGTTTTGGCTCAATTATGTGCTGTGAAACAGAACTGCAGAAATGCTATGGGTTGACTGGCTCATCAGTTTAAGTAAAAAATTCTTTACAATTTTGTTAACGCGACCACAGTGGCTGCTGTTGGACTAGTTTAACCTTATGCCTAAATATTTTACAATAAAAATGTTGGGAGGTTGAATTTGAAATAGTAAATAGTAGAGGTAAAGAATAACTTTACTGTAAAGTCAGTATAACCCACTTTAGTTAGCAGTATGCAGAATTACAATGCTGACCCTCCAAACACAGAATTTTCACAATGAAAGATGGTTTATATTTTGCATGTCTTCAAAATAGACCATGAACTTCATAGTGCTTCTGTTCAGCTTTAGACTGACTAATTTTGGCATTAGACTACTACTATTTAGGATGTTCATTGCTATGAAATGTTTTTTACTTAAACATGTTTAGTATTTTTACTAAATATTTTCCTTTAGGACTTTACTTCATAGGCTTTGCTCAGGCCCATATTATGCTGTAGGTATTTTAAGGTAAAATCATGATTATTTAGTAATTCTGTTTTGTATGACTGACCTTCTGGTCACTGTTTAGAAAGGTTTCTCCTGATTGTTGGTGAAAGGATTGTTGGTCAAGGACTCCTGGAACAGTTACAATCCATTGAAGTATCTGTATGTATTCAAAATGCATTTAAAAATACCTCCTGAGGACTATGTGAAATAGTTGCTACACTCATTGATTAGCCCCTTTCTAAGTCAATATTTCAAAATTTGAACTTGTTTCCTTTCAGATTACATTGCAGAAGAATGATACTGAAATTTTAACTAGAGATGTATTCTGACAAATTTCTCAAAGCTATGGTGGATGTGAAAGGGAGCTGAGCTATGCTGCTCTCAATCCTTTCACCCGTTAAAAAACTTCTGAATAATGAAACTTTATCATTTGGGTTTTAGTTGTTTCTTGTTTTCAGAACTTTGAGAAACTTCTCAATCAACCCCTGTTAGGAAAAGCCTTGCCTACTTTGAGGCTTTTGTTAAACACTCAGGAGGTATGTTGTTCAACTAATTTAACATACTTTTGTGCTGACATCAATTAGCTTTTAAATGTATAGACCTACAGAACTCCACAGGACTCTGGTCTCCCTTACTCTGGGCTGCCTTCCAAAGCCATCCATCCTGTCCCTTTTGATTGCACATAATCCTACAATCACCCGGAGACAATTGCTGACCACCTACACTGACTGTAGCTGTAGTATCACAGTAAGACCCTGGGCTTGAGTTTGCTTTCAAAAGCAGCTCCCTCAGTCCAGAGTTGACAGCATGGCTGTTACTCTGACATCATGACTGAGCGGTTCAATAAAAATCATCATAAAAGTGGTTTTGAAAAGAGTTGATTAGATATCCAAGGGTAAAATATCTTTTGGTTTTGGTTTTGCAAAATTAATGAGGCAGGGGATTTTGCTTGCAATGTTTTATATTGCCAGAATTTGTGGGCCTCTGTTGGCCAGGTGGGTGCAGAGCCTTTGCATTGAGGCAGGTGATGCTGATCCAGAAATCACAGCAGCAGGAGATCTGTTACTGTAGTGAGGACTGTGCCTTCCACAGTTGGAGGCATTCTCATGCAGCCCTTGAACTGGATTCTTCCCAAAATTCTATTCTCGTTCTATCAGTGATGCCTGCTAATTGCAATACAAGCAGCTCGTGACACACTCCACTGACTATTCAACATCTTTCATTTTAAACGAGGATTACATTTTTCATAGTTATAAATGCCCATCCAGCAGTATAAGGTCAATAAAAGAGGATTTTGCTGAGTCACCATGTTTGATTGCTATGCTGACTGCAGTCAGACGTTGGAGCTCACTCATTTTAAAGTAGATTACTGTATGAATAAGAAAATAAATCTCGGAAGCCTCATAAATAATTCTAAGAAGGAATGTAATTGTAGGTGCTGTAATGATAAGACAGGGCAGTTCCACGCAGCACACAAGATACAGCCATGGAGGAGTGCTGGAGTGAAGTCAGAGTAGGCACAGAAACAGGACTGCACTTTGAGAACAGGGAGCAGGACAGTGAGCTCTGGTGACCCCTGGGATATAGAACAGGATATTTCCTGCTTGAAAATTAGGCTGTGATAATGCACCTAGGAAAAATGACTGTTCATCCTGAAGTACATTGGTGTTACTGCAACTGCAAGACATGCTTTAACTGATTATTAGCTTTTGAAAATCTAAGTACACAATCAGAAAATTACTTCTAGATGGTTTGGCTTTTTTGTTTTGTTTTATTGGGACTGGGTTGTTTTTTTATTTGGGCTATTTTCAGGAAAACGAAGGCTTCTAAAAATAAGGGTGGTGTCTGGAAGCCCTCTTTTGTTTCTGCAAGTAATGACTGTGTATAACTATCTGCATTTGGCAAGGGATACAACTTCTGATAAAAGGTTAAATCATCACAACCACTGGTGACTTTCCTTTTCAATGTGATGGGCCAAACCCCTAACATTTAGATGTGTCAAAATGCAGTCTTTTTTTTTTTAAAGATACTGTTTGCATTATGGTTGTGTAAGAACCATGCATTTCCACAAAGACAAGGATTGATGTGGCATTTTCAAAACTTACTTAGGGTAATTAGAATATTCTCAATGACCTATGTAGCTTTAGCCAAGCTGATGCAAGTCTTGATTCTATTCACACTCTAATGACATTATCAAAAAATACTGTGTAAGATAGTGGGAGGGTTTCATGATGGGTTTCTGTACCTAAAAGTTGACCTGTTTTTTTTACCTAGAAGACAAGACAATACTGAATGATTCAATATGAGAGTCAAAAGAAGAATTCCATGTGAGTTTTCTTCTGCAACGTGGTTACTGAGATGTTAGGAGTTTTATATAAACTTGAAGGCCTAAATGAGAAGACAATTCCCATGTTGAACCATACTGGTTCAATAGTTCCATATAGCAGGACATTTTTCTGCAATGAGTCTGCAACACTCAGGAGACTGCTGTTTATTATCAGCATTGCAGGGAGGAGGAGAATTATGATAATATTAACTACATAGATCACATTTGGAGGATGCTTTTTCTTTGCACGCTGTTTTTCCTGGGAATGACGTAGCCTTGAGGGCATCCATGAATCCTGAAGAGCAAGGCTGCTTTTTGAATAATTGACTGAACATTTGTACTTGTGAGGGCTGGTACAATATGGAAAGGGAGATCTTTAGAGGAGAAGGAGGTAATGAGGGATGTGGTGTGGAATACTGCTACCCCCAAGTCAGTTGATGTTCCTGCCCTTGCTAGGTCACAGTTTGGGTTATTCAGCATGTTTGGAAGTGTGTAGAGTTTTACAAGTTTTTGTAGTGGGGATGCAGGCATCCAGAATCTAACAGGATTATAGGTGCATCTTCCTCATTTTTGACAATTACTTGATATAATTTTATACCAAGTTCTTTGTTTTTAAAGAATTTCAGGCACTGAGAATATGGAGTGCATATTTATTTCTAAGCTTTACGTAGAACACAGTGTATTTTTTAATCCTTTCCATGCTTTTCAGTTCAGTGTTCACAAGACTGTATATCAAATACAATTCCACGTTTTTCTATCTTTCTACAAGCCAGTTTAAGTTTCATCTGAATTTGGTACATGACTTTCACAGAACATTAATGGGGAATACCTGCTTCAAGCATTAAGATGGTTTCCCTCCTTTTCCCTATTTACATTGCATTACATTTCATGATTTTTTTCTTCCAGACAGAGAGAACAGATAGAAAATGTGCTGAGTGTGTTACAGGGGCACAATGTGTTTCATTGTGCCTGGCTTCAAGGAATGTACTATAATGTTTGACTGCTCACAGATTTACATAATTTGAATACAGGACTGTTGTGTTGTATTCCCTGTTACTCAAAAACATTTGGGGAAGAGAATTTTCTGTGTATAATTTTATTTTCATACTGATCTCTATTTTGTTTAAGACCATGTTTCATCATGAAATCACTTAATTAAAATAAATCTTCTTACAAAATCCACTTTGTAATTAATCTCTTTTATTGTGCCTCTGAATATACCATGAGATCCTTTTTGAAGTGAGTAGCTTTAGATCATTCTGTCTTTTGCAGCATTTAAAAACCTTCAGAGAAACCACAAGATACTCTTTCTGACATCTCCTTTGCTAAGTGATTTCTGGTGGCCTGTGGAGTCTGGCATATTACAAATCATGGTTTTGGAAGTGGGGAAATTAAGAATTCTGCAGCCATATGCAACATAATTTGAGTGAGAGCTGCACATGAAAAAACCAAAACCTATGACAAAGAAAGCACCAGCTATCACAGCCAACACACTGGAGTGGCCTGGAGTTCATGGAAGAGCCTCTGGTTTTGAATGGAGCATCAGAGCTGGCAGCAAAAATACTTCCCAGCAGTGGCTGTAACACAGGAAAGCTCTCTCTTTCACAGGGAAATACCTTCAGGGGCAAATGCATTCTGTTGTCTTAAATAATAAAGTCAGTGGCCCCCAGGAAATATTTCCTTCCTTCTATTTCTTATTTCCTTCTACTTTTCTAAGAGGTAATACTGGTTAGAGTGAGAGAAACTGGTCTCTTGCTCTTAGGCAAGGGCTCTCCCCACCACGACACAGCCCAGGAGAATGGTTAAATGGCAACTTGTCACTTCTCCTGTGTGTTACACAAACTGTTTGGAGAATCTGATAGTGAAGTGATATTCCCATTTTAAAAAAACTTTTTCTATAAGGTGATTTTGCCTTCTCTTGCTGCTGCTCGAGATGTGGTACAAGCTAACCTGAGTCCCTGAAGGAGAGCTGCTGTGGGAAGAGGTGAGGCTTTGGGACTGGAGCCCTTTCAGAATCTGTTCTCTGTTGTCATTCATGATGTCAGACTCATAAGATACTTTTGTCTGGGTCACTGATAACTGATGGCACGTAGTGCATGATCACTCACTTTCCCTCAGTGTAAACACTGGGGTTGGCCTGAGCTCGTGCTGGGGGACACTGAGGCAGCTGTGGGAAGCATTGCCTGGGATTCCAGAGATTCCCCACTGCACTGAGGATTGCCTTGTGTGAGAAGGTGGTGCAGAGATTTTAGCATGGGGGGAATCAGATTTTTTAAAAATTACCTATATTAAATAAAAACGAGTTGGAGAAGGCTCAGACACTCTGAGCTTCCAGCTGTGCAGCTCTTAATGTGCTTGTGTGCTTGTCCCCAGGTCAGTGACACCTACCCTGCTGACAAGGGTAGGCTGCCATCTCTTCAAACATCATCAACCCGTGACAGACCTGAGCTGAAATCAGCATTCCTTGAGGGAGCTGAGCTTTTTCCACAAGGCTGGCTCCCTGAAACACCTGTGGCTCTGATCACCAGGGGCTGTGCATCACAGCTGTACCAAATGGCTGCTGATCAAATGGAAATAGTTCTTTCCATGAACTCCTCTAAAGGCTGAAAAGAGCCAGCTTTGTAATGGATCCATGATCAAGGTAAGCCAGAGAAGAAGTAACTAAGAATGGGAGTTATGAAGCTAACACCTTTAATTGCTATTTTTTAATTATCCCAAAGACCAGGTGTATACATTAGGAATAATAATAGTTCATGATCCTTTACTGTTGTGACCTTCAGCCTACCCATTCTCCCTTCCCACCTTTGTTTGTCCTTCTCAGTTGTGGTGTATCTAAGTAAAATTCCAAAGTCTTCAGGGTGGAGTCCTGTCAATTATACCCTTCTCTAAGTGCTATTCATGTTTCTATAGCATTACAGAAACAGATAACCAAGAGTACAATAACATGCATGTCATGAAGCATTTTTGGTATTTATTACTTGGTTTTCAAAACTTAAAGGGAGAGTAGAGCAAATTCTGAAGGGTATCAGTAAGGACAAAAAAGCAGCTAAGGAGACAAACATAAGCACTGTCATTTACTTCTTGGCACCCTGTGCTGTAATAACCTAAAACATCTTAATTGTGGCATCATTTAAATTTACTCTGTGGCTCATTTGGTATGTTTGGAATGCTGCCTGCTTTTCATACTGCACAAAGAGCACTTCTCAACAAAACCAATCCTGTCCACATGTTGTATTTTTATTTGACAGATGTATTTGAAATCATGTTATAATTAAGAAAGGCTATGATCTGGAACCCTGCAGAGATGGTGGAACTCTGTAGGAGAGAGTAAAGATTTTGGACTGCTTTTGTCAAAAATATCCACAGCTCAAAGTGCTAAAAAGCCAGATGGAAGTTCAAGCAAGCAGGAGTTACATGTTTTTAGTAGGTACCTCATTGTGCCAGCTACATGGTGTGACATATTCTAGACTCTTGAAGAAAACTTTCTGCTTTCTTATCTCCATTTTTTACTTTCACCTTAATGCAAGCCTTGCTGTGACGGCTTGACTTAGGCACTGTCAAAAACACAGCAATTACCCATTTCACTGGCAGTGCCATGGCACAAACAGAATTAACCCAGTAACTCTAATGGTGCACTGCTGAAATTAGACACACAACTCTTAAAAACTCTTATGCTACATTACTATTACTGCCTTCATGACAAATCTATTAAAAAACGGATGTTTGCACATTTCTAGCTCGTTGGATTGCTTCAGAGGAAATCAATTTGACAAACAAATTGCAACTATTTTAGAGCTCTTTCTAACTTCAACTTATTTCTGAACCGTGCTTTAGGCTATTTTGAGTCCTTGGAAAGAGTCTTTGAAACCACAGGTTAGTGTCTTTTAACTTTTTTTTTTTTTTTGGTGGGCTTCTCACGAGGCTCTGAAAACCCTGTTTCCACTTGCATGACTAAGACATTGTCAAACGTGCTCCGTGCGGGCCGTGTACTTCTACAGAAGTACTGAAAGCGCTCTGTTCCCGCAGCTGTCGGTGAGAACTGGTTCATCGCTCGCTTTTTAACTGGTCTGGGCCGGGGCTGTGGTCGCTGAGCCTTCCCGGCTGCGTCACTCGCACGGCGGCGGCGGGGCCCGCACGGCGCCTCTGTCCCCGGGACCGCGGCTTTCCCCCGCCCCGTCCCGCACCAGCAGGAGCGGGTGCGCTGCAGCCGCGGCTCATGTCCCGGCTCCCCACCCC
>VWZP01008976.1:604484-647778 GCA_013396995.1 Dicaeum eximium | reverse complement strand
CCGGGCCGCTGTGCGCCGCGGCTGCGCGCGGATTGGCTGTTGTGCCGAGTGGGCGGGGCCTGGCACTCGCGCCGCTGGGGCGGCCGCTCCCTTCGGGTTGCGCCTTTCAAACGCCGAGAGACGGCGAGAGAGCGGGACGGGCGCCGTGAGGGACGGCGGGCGGCGGCCAGCGGTGAGTGTGCCCGGCCGGGGGATGAGCATGCCCGGCCGGGGGGCTCTGTGGTGTGCTGCTGGCTGGGCGCGGTGGAAGCGCCGCTCTGCCTCCCCGCCCGGTGCCGGGTCGCGCCGGCGGCAGCGCGGGGGTGCCTCTGAGGGGAATCCGGGCTGTCCCGCGGGAACCGAGCCGGGTCCCGCCCGGCCGCTGCCGCCCGCCGTGGTCCTTCGCTGCCAAACATCTGCCCGGCCCGCACCAGGGACTTGATGTCTTTAGAAAAGGGTTAAAGAGCTGACTTTCTTTTCCCGGTGAAACTTCCCTAGTTCAGTGGAAAAGCCTTTTCCCCCCCCATAGTTGAATCCCATTCTGCGGAGTAGATTACGTGCCTCTTTGTGGGTTTCTGCCTGCTATGGGTGTGTGTTCTTCTCTAGTTTTGAGCAAAAAAAAAAAGAAATGTGGTGTCTTACCAGAGAAACAACATCAAGGCAACGTGAGGCAGAAGTTCTCGTTAATAATTGCTCTGTACGAATGATCATGTAAAATGAAAGCTTATGTAATAAGCTCGATAATGGTAATAAACTTGATACTGGTAAGCTCTTAATCAGAGAGGCCAGTTATCGAACACAAATGGTTTTCTGCTGAAGTACAGCAGGAAGAAGATACAGTTTAGGAGTTAAAGTTATCGAGTGAGCGCAGCCCTAAGGAGAGCCGTGTAAAATTTCAGACATCAAAATCGTCCTCTTAAGTGGTAAACTGTCATATAATTGGGGAAGAATGAATGTTTGCTTGTTACAGAGTGAGTCAAAGACTTGTGTATTAGATTGTATTGTGACCTTTTCATAATTTCTTAAAGAAGCTATTTCCTGTATATCAGATGATACTTTGAAGATATTTTTCAACCGTGTAGTTTGGTTGAAAAACTACAAAGTTTGGGTCTTTTTCCTGCTAAATTATGTACAATGGTTTGAATCCAAAATAGTTCTAAAATGAATACCCATGTTCCATCCCACATGGGAATGTGAACGATGCTGGATGGGTACTGGGTTACATTTGGATCATAACTAGTTTGAGTGCTCTCCCAGAAGTGTCTGACAGTGCATTTCTCTCATTTAAACTGCAAGAGTATTCTTGTGAGCTTGCTAACTGTCTCTGAATTGTAATTTGCCTTTTTTTTTTCTTTCACTGATAAAGGTAAACCTGCTCTTTAACTTAAAGAAGCTATCAATTAGTACTTCTGCTATCCTTCAGTAACCTTTTTCTGCCTTGCTTTTGCATTTCACCTGAAGAGATGCTTCAGGCCTATAAATGTGAATACCAAACCCCAGTATTTTCACTGAGTTTGATTTTGTTGGCTTTTTTTTTCTTCACTGTAGTAGAAATGATGTGGGTGGGTGTATCTTCATAATGTGCTGTTCTACTGGTTTATTAAGGTAATTTAATCAGGATTACTACATCATTTGGTTCTAAATGATCTGAACTTGCAAAGAGGACCTTGTCCATTCATGCTTCTCTCTGACAATTAACTCAGCCTTAAAAAGGAAACTTGGAGGAGCTGTGAGTGAGCCTAATAACAAATGTGAATGTTCCCACTGGGAAAAGAACCCTATTTATCTTTCTGTTTCCTACATCACTTAGTCCTGTTGTTACCTATTCCTGCTGTTTTGCAGTTAACAAACAGGAAGGAGTTTTGGTAAATTCCCCCAGGAACGAATATCTGTTAAAAGTGTAAACTTAAAGGAAGTGTGGAACTTACCCAGAATCCAGAGGAGAGTTTCAGAAAGATTAAAAAAAGCTACATCTCATTAATAGTTAAGTAGCTATTAGCATTTTTATTAGAACTAAAGCTTATCCCTCGTATCTTATGGATATGCTCCAGAGAGAAAAAAAACCCCTAATTTATCTCGTGTGTTTACATTATTAAAGTAGCATGTCTTGGTTAGTATTCCTTTCAGGTTTTATTTTTACAGCGATTAAATGTGTTGTTTTCAGGCTGCTACTGAACAAAATTCTGGCTATTCTAGTTTTACAGCCCTAAACTCACAATATTTGTATGCTTTCCTGTGCTGTCACTATGGAATTTCCAAAACTCTTAATTGTTTTGCTTCAGCAGGTGGCTGGTGTAAGAGAGAGACCTGCTGCTGACGATGTCGAGGAGAAAGCTGGAGAATAAAAGCCTTTCTGGCTTGTTGGCCACATCTCTGCACACACCAATCAAGACTGATAACTTCCACAATTTTTATATGCTTGAATCAAAAGAGCTAGGAAGGTAAGATTATTCCTATTTATTTTACATGAGCAAGAGGAATTTCTGCTGCAAGAAAACTCTCTGTACAGTGAAGCAAAGCTTTATGGTAGGAGATGGAGAATGAAGTATGCCCCCCTCCTTCCCTGTCCCCTTCTTTGCATCACAGTGGGTTCTTCAGGGACCAGGGAAAGGGACAGTGAGGCATAAGTTGCCAGCCTGTTCTGTGTCACAGAGATCTGGACGGTTTTCATAGGCCTGGCTATCTGGGATTATCTTCCTTTCCCTGCCTAGCCCACATAGATTCCAGGGACATGGCCTAAACCAGAGATGACATAGGGTGTTACTGTAAGACAAAGAGCGAGGATTTTGAGTTGCTTGTTCCAGGTGTTTGGGTGAGTTTTCTGCAGTCCAGAAAACAAAGACCTTTCCTCTCCCCTTCCCAACCTCAAGCAGTTAGACTGAGTTTCAAACAAGCTGCTGTTTCAGAGCAGTTTGCAGCTTGCTTCCCTTGCTGTTGTTTGCAACAGTAAAATAGGAAATAAGACAACAAAGCACCCAAACCCTTGGTATTTATGACACTGTTCCAGACATACAAGTGAATGTGTGTTTTGAAATCACTGGGTTAATTCATACATGGAAAACACTCAGTGAATTGGGTGTAAAGCCCTGCAAACAGGATGCTGGGATGGTGTTTCCAAGCTCCCTGAACAGAAGTGTGCCAGGTCAGTCTCACAGCTGTGCCTTGCTCTGCTGCATAAGGATCCTTTGCACCTGCAGCTCCTTTTGTCAGCAGAGATGCTCTTCTGCATGTGGTTTGTGAGCTCTTCAGCCTTCATGGTTCTCTTGGGTTTTTTTCTATTTTTCTAGCATGTACTTTTTGTCTGGTACACTTTTATAGAAGTGCACATTGCAGCCCATAACTTTCTTCTTTTCTTAACTTTTGTCAGCTCTGCTTTTGAATTCTAAGCTCTACAGAAGCAGTTTATATGCAGCACCCTCTAGAACTCAGGTATTGTTTCAACGCTGGATTTTCAGACTCTACATACTTGTGAGATGATGTCTAAAGCAAACAAAAGTGTAGATTTTGTGTGAATTCCAGAACAGAGTTTTTAATTTTTTCTCTGCATGCAAAACCAGGCATAACAAAGTAAGTGCCAAAATTCAAAGAAAATGGAAGCATAACTCTGTTTTACAAACATATTTGTGATTTCTCCTGGCCTACTTGTGTATTTTTTCATACTTTTAAGTGTATAAATGCTTTTAAAGTGATGTAAAATCCATCTTTTCTTTGTGACCTCTCTAAAGGATTCAATATGCTTTAATTTTCACTTGCAGTTTTCTTTTTCCTGTTGAGATTATGTAGTAAATAGTTCTCTTGTTCTCTGCTTAAGCTTCCCAAGCCCCATTTCTTCCTCCCACACCCTTATCTGTTGGGTCCTTTGGTATTTAAGACACTGACTCACGAAGCTGGCAGGTTAGGTTCTGTTTAGTGGGTTAAGTAGTTCTGTCCCTGGTGTGTACATGGCTTGGCTTCTTTTGAAGTAGTTAAATTTCTGTGGTTTCTGAGCTGAGATATGAAAACATCCTGAAATCAGTTTTTCTTGCAGAGCTGGGCTGTGAAGGGGGACGGTTGCACAGGCGAGGAGTGGGAACTGCTCTGCTTGCGTCAGTGCAGCACTTCCGAGCTGACTTTTTTTGTGTTTCTGGAGCAGTTTCCACAGCTCTAAAAGACTTTTTTGTCTTATTTTTTTGCCTTAATCGGCACAGTACTAATAAACAAGTGGAAATCCTTATATCTCAAGTCTGGAGGTATCACTGACCCTTCCAAGTTGTTAAACCCACAGCAACCAGAAGGAAGATGTGCCAAAACTACTGGGGAAGATCGTGCTGTTCTCATGAAACTGAACTGGTTCCCCTTTGTTAATTTTAGAGACACTTTGGTGGCTGGCAGGGTTGACATGATGCTAAAAAGAGAATGTGAGCTGGAGGGGGGAGTGTTTTCAGCTTGGGTATATTATGAAATGGAGCTCAGTAACTTCAAATGCTCTGCAGTAATAAGCTGGGTTAACAACTGGGAAAGAACTGGCTGTTTCAGGCTTACAAATAGTTGTTAAGGTGAAGAGTGTGCATGTATCAGACAAAATAACTTTCACCTCTAAAGTTCAGTGCTTTCAAAAAAGGATAGAGAAAATCTACAACTAATTGATGTTGAAATGAATGATGACAGAAGGCCTGTTTGGTTGAATTTATTTTTAAGTTATACCAATGTGATTCAAAGTCATATTTAAATATTTAATAATTTAGGCACGTTTGTGCAATTATTTGCAAGTGAAAATTGATTTTTTGCATGAGATGCTCATCCCTGTTTCGATTAAATACTGAAGTCTAGATTTTTTTTTTTTTAAGAAATGTTCCTTTTAAGCACTGGGATTTTTGCACCAGAAAAAAGGCAAAGCCTGCAAGGCAATGTGGTATTTTCTACTAAAGAAGCTAATTTAGTTTAAAGAACACAGCTCACATAGCTCGTTCTGAGCTGTTTCATTATGTTTGTTCTTAGTATGCTGTGGTAACAAAAAATACAGGTGGACAGGCTCTTTTTGAAGAGATAAATGTAGGTTGTGCACTTTGTACGTAGCTTGATACTGTTTTTAGAACTTTACTCACAGTTTATTGCAGCCTTTCAAGTTGTTTTTTTTCTAAATAAGGTTTCTTGTACCGTTTGAAAACACTTTGCATGTATGCAACCAGGCATTTCTGGGAATGCAATATTAGTGGCTATAAAATTGTTTTTTTCAGTTGATAACTTGGCTTTAAAAACTGCAGTTTTTTCCTCCTAATTTTTTAGAAGATCAGCTTGGTGTTTTAACTACAGTATGTGGTTTTCTTCTAGAAACATTTCTTTGCCAAAATATGTTTTTGTTTCCATACCTAAACAGTTGGCCAGGAAATAAAGCAACACACTTTGTCTAACTGTAATTGAGGAAGAGAATGCTAAGTGGTGGGTGCTTTTCTCTTAAGATGTTTTGAAGCATTTTGCAGATACCTGGGATTTTTGTAGCAGTACTACATGGTTTGTGGAAAGAAATTCTCTTTATGACTAAATTTTTTTCACCGAAAACCTCCTGCCCCACCCATGCATTTAAATGTGCTTTATTTTCCCTGTTCATTCTCTGCATTTCACAGGGGTTTGCTTTGTTTATTATTGTCCTGTAGGTGTAGTAATGAAGTGAGGGTTTTTTAATATCTTGCCAACCTGAACAGAGCTCTGGGCAGCCTGCTAAGACCTCATGGCCAGCCCTGCTTTAAGCAGGAGGTTTTTAGGGACCTCCAGAAGTCCTTTCTAAGTGAATTATTCTGTGACCTTACAGTGAGACTGTAACCTGATACTCTGATTTAATGTTTAGCTAGGCTTATAAAGGGAATTTTCCTGTGTCTCACCAGAGTTTCATCTAGCTCAGTGTCCTTCTACTGTGCCTGCAAGTGAATGTTCAGGAAACAGTGTAAGAGCAGGCCAAGCTTGGCATTTCCCAATACATTTTTTGTTTGTTTCCAATTATTTGCTGTGTCTTCTTATTTCTAATGTTAATTTATGCACTTTTGATTTCCTGCATCTCAATGTTTTCCCTTTTATTTCGTAGAGGAAGATGTGCTGTGGTTAGAAAATGTGTAGCTAAATCCACAGGCCAAGCGTATGCAGCTAAATTTTTGAAGAAAAGGAGAAGAGGTCAAGACTGCAAAGCAGAGATTCTGCATGAAATTGCTGTCCTTGAATTAATGAAATCCAATCCTCGCATAGTTAATCTGCATGAAGTCTATGAAACAGCAAATGAAATCATCTTAGTGTTGGAATAGTAAGTATGCCTTCATCACATGTCCCAAGTTGGTAGGAAAAAAATCTTTCAATATATTCATTTTTGCATGAGTTGCCTGAATGCCCAGAAGAACTACAACAGTGCCCTGTATACATTAATCTAATCTTTCATATAATATACTTCATATTTTTTTCCTTTAAGGATGTTTCAGGCAAGCTGACTGGAAATAATATTCTTGGAATACCATAGGAGGTCCTGAGTGAGCTTTGATGCAACTTAAATCACAAAAAAAAAAGTCACTGATTCCAAGTACACAGATATCAGAGAGATTGAGCACATCCATGCCTGTGAACTTCAAGTTAGCACTTGACATTTTTTGGTGACTGAAGACTTACAATTGCTTTATTTGTTTTGAGCTCCTAAATTTAGTGGTTTTGTTGTTTTAAAACTGACTTGTGGAGCAGTTTTCAAAAAAATTCCCATATTTTTTACACATGTCCCCAAAACTTCTTATTAGCTCTGAAAAATAAGTTTAATTTGGGAATTGAATTTGTGTTATCTGTCATAGTTGTTGTATGTATAAATTTTTGTGTGGAATGTAAGGAACAAAAATACAGCCTGTGGAATTAATTCTTTCTAAGCTTTATGTTTCATGTACAAAGTATTTGAAGTGCTGTTAGTGGTGGTCTCTGTACACCATGATATCTTCTTTGGAAAATTTGAAGGAATTTAGCTAGCTTCTACCTTCAAAAGCTTTTTTTCCCCCTGGAACTAGATGACCCCTAATATATTATTTGTTCTTCTAAGGCTTTTTTTGCAAATCCTTTTCTGCAGAGCTTTCAGCTCTTTACCCATCTGGGTGCCCACCTATCCAGACCAGAATGTAACTTGAGTAAAGGAATACTGTGGGAGCCAGTGCTGAAAACCTTGTGAGAGTTGAAATTCATGGCATCCTCTGCCCTTCCCTCATGTCCATGTTGCCATAAAGTCACCTAGGGGGGAGGCATTACTGAGACCTCACGTAACCTCAGCAGCTTTGTGGCTGTGTTCATTCATTTTGTCCATTTTCTGACTTTCTACGAGACTCTCATTTTGTTAGCAATGAAGTTTAGGCTCAGTGATCTGTAGTTTGGAGGAAGCCCTTCATCCTTGAGAGAGAGACTTCAGGCACTCAGAGCAGGCTGAGCAATGATCTCAAACCCAGCTGAAAGGAGGCAGCTGACACTGCAGCCAAGTGTAAGAACAACTCATAAACCACAGGAACACAGATATTTCCATGCTGCTTTACACTGCTCTGAATTATTTATGAACTAGTCTCATGGAAGAAATTTTAGATTTGACTTGAAACGAAAGGCTTCTTTGATTAGGGACTGATGATAGAACTCGACTTCTGGAGGGCATCTTCCCACTTGCTTGAGGGGACCAGAGCATTATGAGGTTACCAGTCAAAGTGCTTTTTGCTGTCTCAACTGCTGTTTCAGGCTGTAAGGAAAGAAAAAGCATCATCGCTTTTGTTTTTTCCCTTTTATAAGTGTTAATATTAAGTGTTTTAGCATAACTGTGTAAAAATAACCCATTCCCACCCTCTCTGATACTGCAGATACATGTTAGATAAATATGTGCTGTTGAAAACATTTTTCCTCACTTAAGTTTCAAAATTTAAACTTAATACATAGATGTCCTTCAATGTGTTTCAGTGCTGCTGGAGGAGAAATATTTGACTTGTGTGTCCCAGATCTGGATTACAGAATTGGTGAAAGGGATATTGTAAGGCTTATAAGGCAAATACTTGAAGGACTTTGCTGCTTGCACGAAAACAATATTGTTCATCTTGATTTAAAGGTGAGGCTGCAGCAGGCTTTGTTTTAGCACTTCATCTTGTTCAGCAATTTATTATGTTCATCAAAGTCATTTGTTAAATACATAAGAGATTAGGAGAAAAAGGAGATTAAATGATGGAGATTAAATATTTTTAAATAACGTTTAGCAATAAGTATTGCATAATAGAAGCTGAAGTGTTATTTAGTACACTGGGCTTTTTTTTCAGATTGTATTTTATTAATTAGGAATGCAATATTTTCCATTCTAGCCTCAAAATATTTTGCTGAGCAGCATCAATCCTCTTGGTGATGTAAAAATTGTAGATTTTGGGATGTCCCGGAAGCTTGAGAATTCCAGTGAGCTGCGGCAGATCATGGGAACCACAGAGTATCTCGGTATGGAAGGGCTGCTTCACATCATCTCACTTGGGCTTTTGAGCAAACAGGAACAGTTCATGTAGCACACTTAGCAGCTTACAAGCTGATAAAGAATGTCACAGGACAGGGCAACATGTTTTGAGCTGCTCTTTTTTTAAGAGTAGTCAACAAATACCTGCACCAGAAAATCCCGAATTATATCAATAAGTGCACCTCTCGATTTTATCCTGTACTAATTGCTGTGATAGAGGCTCTTAAATTGTTCTGATTAGAACTGCAATACAACATCAGCATGCACAAAGAAATGTCCTTTGAATTAATGTAACATCTTTAATGTTATTCAATATGATGATTTAATGAGGTTAAAATACTCCCTGGAAAGGGAAAGATTGCTGTTAACACTTGGCCCTCTCTGAGGGACAAGTTTCCTTCATGATTGCCAACACTCAATATTAAGAGCAGTTCATTCTGCAGTGAATAACTTGCTACCCAGCCTATGCTGACAACCACCGGTCCTAAAATTGGCTTGGCCATCTTGGGTTGCAGTTTTAACATGCTGGAGGCTTTATGCATTCCCCTTAAAAAGCTGTATAATTCAGAGCCTCTTAGGAGAAAAAATTATGTGTATGCATCTGATTAGAGCACATCTTGAGACTCGGATAAATTTCAGGTCATGTAGTGCCACTGTGGTGTGAACCAAGTAAACATCCGTGTCTAGGCAAACGGAAATAACTTTTTGCCACCTTGTGGCTTGGAAATTATAAACCTAATTATTGAAACTACATGTTGAGTCTCATAATAATGGTTGGCAAAAGAATGCCAGAAATGTAGTGTATGATTCAAGGCCATTTGAATAAGATATTTATTAAGGCATTTTTCTTTTCCCCGTCTCTTTAGCTCCAGAAATCTTGAACTACGATCCTATTACCACAGCTACAGACATGTGGTAGGTTTTATCTTCATTTTACTGATGTTTTGTGGGACCCCTTAACAATATAAGGGCCTGATGCAGTTTCATCTGGCTTCCAGGAATCTGCTTCGGTTGGTGGGCTGGCTGAAGGAGGGAGGGGAGGGGTGGGAGGGGAAGAAGCCCTCAGGATATAACTCAGGGCTTACAGGAGTTTATGGGTCTGTTGCACACTTAGTGGGGAATGCAGGGGGCTTCTGAGTCTGTGGAGGATGGGTGTTTGTTCTGAGGGAATAATAACAATGGCTGTTATATAAATAACATACTTTAGGCATTACTTACTCCTGGGCGACATGCTTCAGGTATTAGCTGCTCTAGGACACTTCCCTCCCCACTTTTACACTGTTAAATAATTTTTTATACAAATTATAAGAAGGGTGTAAACTTCCTACTTATTATTTTTAGAGAAATATCTGCAGAGTGAATCATAAAAAATGACAAGTACCTTGAACTGGCCCACAACTTTTTGTGGCTTTTTAATTTTATGCGCTATGTTAAAGACTGGCTTTGATATGTTTCCTTTAAAACATAAAGTCTTCAGCATCTTAATTAATATTCACTGTTAAAAGTTGCTAATTGCTCCTTTGAAATCCTCAGCTCATAATAGTAACTAAATGTGTTCATGAATGTTTTAATCACGTATTATTTGCCTGCTTTTGTGGGAAGACATAAAAAACCCCCCTATTGATGCTGTGCTCACAATGACAAACCCAGCAGCTGCATGTTTCTACACTGTAATGAGTACTAAATTCTAATCTATCAGATGACAAAAATGTTTTTGTTGTGCATCAAGAAACCATCTTAAGATTTGTAATACATTGCATGATCTGTGGTACTCATGTTCATGTTCTTGGGAGAAACATCTCAGCTAGAAGAGATTGTAACACAACTCAGATTCAAATGTACTCAGAGGTTGATTAAAACTTTGCTCTGTCATCCAGAACTGCAGGGAAAGATGGGTTTTATTTGCATGCAGATTAGAAAGTCTGTCTTTTTTGCAGCTCTATCATCCAGAATTGCCAAATGTCCCAAGAATGGGCTGTGTAAATCTGGTATTTCCTTTTCGTAACAATCTCAGTAGGAAGGAAAGGGTATACTGAAATTAAACAGTTTTCAAAAATCCCTTCATTGAGATATATACACACACATCTTTCCTTGTGTGTGCATGTGCAGTCATGCTTGAATCACATAAAATTGAGTTGTAACATGTTTGCTGTAATTCTGAGAGTGGGATATGTCAGGAAGTTTGATCTGGAGCACAGAAATATACAGGCTGTATTGTTTAGATTCTCTAGTAGGTTTATACATTTTGTTCTCTAGTAGGTCTATACATTGTGTTCTTATCTCTCAGGAACATCGGTGTCATCTCATACATGCTGCTGACACAAGAATCTCCATTTGTGGGAGCTGATGTTCAAGAAACTTACCTTAATATATCTCAAGTTAATGTGGATTATTCAGAAGAAACATTTTCATCAGTTTCACAGCCTGCAAAAGACTTCATTCAAAAACTTCTCATAAAAAATCCAGAGTAAGTAGCAAACTCCTCTAGGCAAGAATCCTAAATTTGTGGAGCACCTAGAAAAAGTGAATATTACTTTATGCACTTAGTGTCACTGATAAGATCAGTTGGATATTTCACAATGCATTGGTATTTTCAACTGGATATTTAAAAGTGCAGGTTTATGCTTTTCCATAATGTGTGAGAAGAATCTTGGATTCAATGTCTGGCTAAAATTGTCAGATATTATTTTTATTATTTTTACAGATAATTTTATTATTAGTCAGGCTTGTTCTTTGAGGTTTTTTTTTTAATTGAGTTTCTTTATATTTTCATTCAGATGACAGATTTTTAACCTTTTATTAATGCATACTCTAGAAAGGTCACATTCTTTTCTATAATTACTGTAGTTTGGAAAGGCAGTGCAACCTCTTTGCAGTGCTTTCTTGTTTCCTAACTTACCTTTATCTTTTTACTTAAATACATCTCTTATTATATGTTTATACTTAGCAGTGTTTTGCCTTGTTCAGTCTTCTAAAAATGTTCTCAATCCAAAGTGAAAACTTTTTTGTTTGTAAGGTAAGGCACACTCTGCATTCTTTGGGAGTTCAGGGTCTAATTGAGACCTTGCAAAGTAGCTGAACTTTGGGAAGTGGGCTGGTCAGGTATTACTGATTGCAGTGCTAGATATTGTCACCTGTGGTGAGGCAGTAATTCTTGTCATCTGCAGAGAGCCTCCAGCAGGCAGGAGTGGCCCTGTTGAGGTGAGAGAGGCTCTTGGATAGGAGGAGAGGATGGGAGGTGATTCCTGGGAAGTGCCTGCTCTGAGGCAATAAGGACTCCATATAAAGTCATGTCTGAATGGTCCTTCCTGTCTTACCATGTCACATATGTGGTTTGTCAGGATCTGAAACGATTCACAAAACCCCAGTATCATGAGAGAATCTTGTCTTTCATGTTTGTGGAGCACCTAGAAAAAAGGAATCAATGATGAAGAACCTGCTTTGATAACTCTTAGTGTGGACCTGTGGGGTATTTGACATTCTGTCACAATTACTACTTGCTTTCTTCTGGGTATCTCAGAGTCTTCATTAAATCTTCAATAAGCTGCCTTTTTTTTTTTCCCATTCCAACTCTTGATGACTATACCTCCTTGAATTTTAAGAGGAAAAGTCTGTTCTCAGAGAGTCAACTCTGTCAAGTTACACTTTTCTGACTGAAAAATATTTCTGTGTTCTGGTGGAGTTAGGGACAAGTAGTGGGCTCTATTGCCTTGGGGCCAGTTTTCTGGCAAGTTCTGTAGAAGTTAACAATGCAGAACACAATTAAAACTTGCAGTAGCACTGTACTAGGTTATCCAGAGGAGGAATTTTATAAGTCTGGTTTGTTTGGTAGGATCTGCATTTTGAAAGGGTTTATGCCAGATGAATTGCAAGAGTAAAACACTAGAAAATGTCAGAGTTGATGACATCCTGCTATCCTTGAAAAGCATAATGACTGAATATTCATGAGCCTCACTATTTATGGTCTGTGTAAAACATATGACTTTAAAAGCAAAAGCAAGTGCCCATTTATGTGTACCATGTTGAAAACATTCTCAGGGCCTATGTTCCTTGTTCTGATGAAAGCTTACCAGCTTTAGGGTAAACCATCAAATAAATTTAGATGCATGTAGCCAATACTTAACTGTGTCTTGTAGCAGCTGAGGCAGGGGTGAAAACACACCACTGTTGACTCTTCCGTGTCAATTTTGCTTAGGATTTTTAGTTTTTTAATATTGGTGAAATGAACTTAAGCACCTTTCCCTTTCTCCCTCCGAAGGCACAGGCCCACCGCAGCGGACTGTCTCTGCCATTCGTGGTTGCAGCAAGGGGAGCTCACGCTCCTGTGCAGCCCTGAAGAAACTTGCTGCTCCTCTCAGCTGCCAGGCCACACAGCAAAGTGCTCAGAAGAGTGGAGTTCAAAACCCAGCTGCAACAAGGAGGACAAGGAGAACATCCCAGAGGACAGCAGCACGCTCTCCAAACGCTTCCGCTTCGACGACTCACTGCAGTATCCCCAAGACTTCGTGACAGACTGTGTGTGTTAATGTGTCATACAGACTTTCCATGAAATGAATTCAGCATAATCTCTTCCAGTGGTGAAAAAAATGGTTCTGGCTTGCCAATTCGTGCAGCATTGGCGTACTGGAAATGCACTTTGATTCTTTTATGCTGGTGCCTCCTTTTCTATCCATTGCTGGCAGTGGATTTAACTCCTGAGGAATTGGAGTTGTTGCGCCAGTAAAATGAATTATTTTTTTTAAGAAGATATAATTAAATATTTTTGCACTTTTCAAGTTCTAGTCAAAAGATGATGCTAGAATGAATAAACTGAAACCTGCAAATGAATTTAAACATAGCCTTTGCCAAGTGGTTGAACACATGCATGCTTTTAGAACTACCCTTAGTAAGAAATTGGGAAGGGAAGCAGGGAAACTGAATCTTGCTGGTTTACTGGAGTTGCTTGCTACCATTCTCACCACTTTGAATAGAGGCTAAATTTGGTATGTTTTGGGACTATGTTACATCTGTTGGGGCCATTTGGAAATGTGTTTTCCCTCTAGGATCACTAGTGGTTCTGCCTTACAGATCTGGTCCACTTGGGCATTACCATGTATTTTCTGTGTGGTTATGCTGTGTTGGATCTCTGCAACACTTGGCAGAGAAGGCAGGTAGATTGTCAGTCCTTGTGCTTGTGGTCCTTGGCTTCTTACCATAAATTACATTTGAAGATGAGGTTCCTATGCTGATATGAATATTTGAACTTGTTGGTTTGCTTTTATCAAACCTCTGAAATAGTATAATCTGCCTGTATTGATTTTTCTTTATCTTAAAAAACCCTAAAACATCCCCCCCCACAAAACCCAACACAAACAAGCCCCAAACACAAAGCCTCTAGTTAAGAGTAAATAGAGTAAACTGAAAATAACCATTTTTGCCAGTGAAACTGCAATTATTTTTCTCTGTGTCCCTCTAATGTAGAAGTGTATCTTGCTGTCAATAAGTGTTGCCCACAATTACTCAGCTTCATGTCTGCTCTGAGAAATGGACTGCAGTGTGTTAATATTTAAAGACAAACTACCTAATAATTGTTTTAAACCTTGAAAATTGGTTTGGCTAGTAGTATTTTTTAAAGTTCTGTGCCTTCCACTTATTTCTGGCTCTGAGGTTATAATGCTTGAGTCAAGTATTGTCTTAGAGCAAATGCCAGTTGTGCCTTAACAGCCTGAAAGTAATGCTCATAAAATAAGCCCCTCAATCATAACAGAGCCTGGGAGCCTTTTTGGGCAGTGAATTTATTAAAACTCTTACAGATACTTTGAAAGGAAATGCCACTTTAAAATATTTTGAGATTTTCCACTCCTCAAAGATTAAATTTGTCTTTGAATTGCATTTGTTTTCTGTAATAAAATACCATAATCTGATAATCTTTTTCAAGTGTGCCTGTGGATTTGTCAGCAGTTGGGCAGATTGGCATTTTGGAATATGATTGAGAGGTGAACCTGATGAGTGGTAAGAGGTTGTGTTTTATCTTTGTTCACACAAGGAAAGAGCAGGTTCTTCCCAAACAGATTCAGTATAAGGTGTCACCATAATGCATGGGGGATTCAGGACTGTTGTCTTGGTCTGGAGGGATGCTCACATTGACAGGTGGAAAGCAGACTGAGGTGTAAGGCATGTAAAACTTTCCAGCTTGTGTTTGTCAGAAGAAGAAGTTCTCCAAGACTTATTTTCATGTGAAATGAAGTAACAGGTTTGTTCAGCAGAGACAAAGCTCTGATAGCTGGGTGTGAGTGAACCACACTGGGTCTCCTCTGTGTATTACTTCTCATGGAGCTTTTTTCAGTGGTACTGATTGTATATATGATTACAGAATTATTTTGCAGGAGGCAGCTGTTGGATTGTGCTCAGGTACTTTACACCCTTACTCTTCAAAGTCCTTGGCTTTTCCCAATTGGAGTCTTACCTGACCTTTTAAATCTTCTTGCAATCATGGACTCCAGTTTGAACTGGGTAAGTTAAAAACATGATACACATGTAGAAGTTAAAGTTCACTTTAGATAAAGAAGAAAATGCCAAAAAGCTGTGTAGATAAAGGTAAAAAAGAATGTTTTTAAAAAAATGTTATAATTTAAAATTCTGCCAAAATATTCCTGAATTGAAATTAACAACTATTTTTTAGCATCTGGAAAATAAACCTGATAGTATATGCCAGCACTTTATGACAAGGCTGGTATTCCTTAAGATTTTTATCACAGTATCTGATGTTTACATTTCTTATTACTTCGGAGCTAACTTATCTTTAAATAATTGAAAATTGGTTTTATCCAAAGAATTTCAGTTTTGAGGACTTCATTTGTATTTTACATATACTTAAAATATACCTTGATCAGACTTTGTTTGGATAAGTGCATTTGATTTATTTGAAGATACTGTTGTGCAAATTAACTCCAGTTGAATGTAAATACATACATTGTAAGCAACTGTTAGTCTATTTTGCTTCCTGCCATATTACTGGGGCTTTCCAAGTGTGAATGAACGCTGAGTAACATTTTCAGATGACTGAAGTCATACTTCTGTGCAGTTCATGACCTTTTTATATTTAAAAAAAAAACAACTTTGCCATTTTTTCAAAGCTTCCATGTTTTTGTTTATTCACAGAATCAGAGGCTGGTTGAGGTTGGGAGGGACCGCTGGAAGTCATGCTGTCCAAACCCCCTGCTCCAGCCATCCCATCCAGGCTTTGTTGGCCAGAATGATGTCCAGATGGCTTTGGATCTCTGAGGAAGGACACTGTCTCCCTGGGCCACCTGCTGCAGTTCTCAGTCAGCCTCACAGTAAAAGTACGTTCTTGTGCTCAGATGGCACCTCCAGTGTTCCAGTGTGTGCCACTCCCTCTTGTTCTGTCACTGGGCATCCCTGACAAGAGCCTGCCTCCATCTTCTTCGCACCCCCACTTCACATGGTGATATGTGTTGATAAGAGTCTCCCTGAGCTTTCTTCTGGCTAAAAAATCCTTGCTGCCTCATCCTTTCCTTGGAAGAGAGGTGCTGCAGTCCCTGAATCCCTCTGTGACCTTCAGTTGGATTCCCAGCTGTCTGTGTGTCTCACACTGTGCACTGCTCCTGTGTGAGTAAAGGGAAGGATCCCCTCTGTCACCCTGCTGGTGCAGCCCATGCCATCAGCCTGGTCTGGGGCCTGCTGCTGGCTCCTGTTCAACTCCAGGGCCTTCTCCAAAGGGGTTTTTCCAGCTGGATGGCTCCAGGATGTATCAGTGTATGGGGCTTTCTCCACAGCCCATTTCTCCAGCCTGCAGAGGTCCCCATGGATGGCAGCAGGACCCACAGGTGTATCAGCAGTGCCAGTCTTGTGTCACCTGCAGCCTTGCTGAGGGCATGCTCTGCCCATCATCAGCCAGGACCTGTTGGCAGTGTCAGAGGCCTCGCTGAGCTCTCGCAGGCAGTGTCTGCTGCCCTCCCTGCAGCTCCTGGCAGTCATTTCACTGCAGGGGGTTGCTCAAGTCCCACTCGCCCTTGCTGAATCCATGCTGACTACTACCAGTGAATCATGAACTTAGCAAATCACTCTGGAACTGCTTCCCGTGTGTCTGGGGTTTATGTAGAAAATGTTGGTGTTCCTATTGGTAATGATCTAGTTATATCTTGCTGTACTTAATGAGGTGATACTTTTTATGTTAAATTCTACTGCATTTTCTGAATGGCTGTGTAAGACAACTTATATGCAATCTTTGTTATACATATTAACTTCCTAGGGCACTAATGGTACATTTGTTTCATTTTCAAGTAGATGGCTGAAATAAAAAAATACAAAGCCCAAAACAAGTGTGTTTTAGAAATTGCACTCAAAAGAGGGGGTTAACTCCTGGTGGCCTGGGTAGCGTATTTCTTCCAAAGGCACATTTCATTGACAAAGCTTTTCCATTGTTTGAAATGCACAAATGGGCTTTCTTTTTAGTGAAAGAAACAGTGTGTCCATGTGGTTGCTTTGGTGTTACAGCATTAAATTCAGAAATTGTCTGAATACTTACATTTCTTGCAGTGAGAGTTCTTAGCAGGAATTATGGCTATTTTTTTAACACATCAAGAAAACAAACTATTCTGTTTAATGGTGGTTTGAGACAACTTGAAATTTCTGCCTTTTCAAAAATCCTAAGGGAGGAGACATCTTTGAGAAATGCATCACTGTGGCTTTAAACTGAGTGTAGACTTAGATAATGGGAAAAAATTCTTGACAGTGAGAGTTGGGAGGCACTGGAACAGGTTGCTTAGAAAAGCTGTGGCTGCCCCATCCCTGGAAGTGTTCAAGGCAAGGTTGGAAGGGGCTCTGAGCAACCTGATCAAGTGGAATATGTCCATGCCTATGGCAGAGGGCTGGAACTGGATGATCTGTAAGGTCCCTTCCAACCCAAACCATTTTATGGTAATGACTGACCCTCTTCTTACCAGGACAGCCGTGCTTGTGCTCTTGCCAAGTGAGGCAAGTTGTTTAAAAAATATATTTTGTAAAATTGGGGCAGAACATAAATGTGCAGTTTCTGTGTTTGTTTCAGAAACTGCTCATCCTGGGCATTAAGAACCTGGCAGCTGACAGGCTTGAAAATACTGCTTGGTACACTCAGCACTGCAGAAATGAGCATGATACAGAATGAGTCAGAGTCTACCAAATTTAATGGTAATGTTACAAGGCTGAATTGCCAAGTCATCTACCAGTGAGTAATGCGCTATGAAAATATAAGGAAACTCTTTAATAATTAAAATCAGGTACAGGAATTATCACATTATCATTCTTATCTAGTAGCCCATGTAATGAATAAACAGCAAGGTAGGTATTCTTGTAGTAAGAAGAAAGTTCTGATAATGAAAAATACTGCATGTGTAATGGCTTTCTTTATAATGTTTCTTATATTAGCAATCTGTTTCTTTCTTTCTCTGAAGAGTACAAGCAGGTATGCTATTTCCAGTTTCCTAATCAGGCAATAAACCCCAAAATGTCACATTCTAGCAAAAGGACTCCCATGCCCAGCAGTGGATGGCAGTGTGTGCTGAACGTGCCACTGCTTGCTGTAGGTGTGTAGTTCTGATAGTTGAAATAGCAGGGAGCTCCCTCTGCATGGTTTCCAGCTGACCTGGTCCATATCATAGCCACTGCAGACCAGAGCTTGTTTGAATCTCCCTATGCTAGGTTGACTATGAGGGTGTTTCTCATTTGAAAATCAAAACCAGGCTTTGGTGCTGGCTTGGATTTAGGAAATGCACTGGGAATTCCAGGTGACTTTGAGCCTTCTGCAGCTGGACAAAGCAGAAATACCCTAGTGGTTCTTTGCCTGTGGTATTTCAATAAAGAGGCTTTTATGTTTTAGGCTTGCTATCTAGACTCATAATGCTCTGTGTACAGTTCATGAGATGGGTTACAGGCCTGAATTGGAGCTTATTTATAGGGATTTTTCAGCACGTTAATGCTGTAAAATGTAGTGCTACCTTTTATACATTGCTGTGAAGACATATAGAAACCTCATTTAAAATTCACAGACTATTCAACATGGCAAAAGCTGTTTCAGATCCCACAGAAATCCAAACCTGGCCACAGTGTTAGAAGTCATACCAACTGTGCCAGTAGTTGATTTAAATTGGTCAAAGCATTGGATTCAGTGGAGGAAACACCCACTCACTACCAATGAAACAGAATGAGATTTTTATTTATATTTTCTTGTATTTTATAATTTTCCAGGAGTGTGGGGGCAGGCTGTTTAAATCCTAAGTCATTGTGCACAAGATGGGCTGATGCATGATGAGGCACCTGGAAAACCTTTGCTTGCTGTTGTGGGTTAGCCACCCAAGCCCATTCTATCTTGGTAGGAGTCATTTTGCCAGCACAGCTGAGTTGCTTTGCATGTTTAACTGGCGCACCTGTCCCCTGCTTTGCCTGGAGTCGAGCACCTGCACCCACTTACTGCTACACATGGGTTATGACAAAGGTAAGGGCACACCTGCCCAGGCAGCAGCGAACGGCACATGCTGCTCAAAGCCGTGTTCACCGCCTTATTTGAAACTGGCAGGCACAGCAGGGGCTGTCGCTTTTTCTGCTGGCAGACAATCGCGGTTCGGTAACAGCACAGCTGAGCTCCGGCCCGGCGCAGCTGCCGATACTTTGTGGAAGTTCAATTCCGTCCCCTCAGGTGTGAGGTGTTCTGGCTGAGGCGAGCCCAGCGCGGGCTCAGCGTCCCGGCCACGGCAACGCCGCCGCCGCCGGGCTCCGGCGCGGAGCGAGGCACCGCGGCCGGGATTCGGCTCCGCAGGTTTCCAGCGGCAGGGATGAGGCGGTGGAACCGGGAAGGAGCGGTGCTGAGCTGTGCCGTGTCCCGCTGCGGAGCGCCGGGAGCGGCCGAGCGCGGGGCCTCGGGGCGGCGGCTGAGGCGCTACCAGCGCCCGCGGGCACCGCGCTGCCGGAGCGGGCTTTCTGAGCTGGAAGGTGCGTTTTTGTTGTTGCTGTTGTTGTTGGTTTTTGTTTGTTTGTTTTTAAATGTTTATTTATTTATTTAATTTTTAAACCTAACTCCATTTTATGAGTTATCTTTGTGCCATGCCGGGTTTTACCGCTGCCAGCCCAGCCCTCCCTCGGCCTGGCGGGGCGCAGAGGCCGCAGCGCCCGGTGCTGCTGAAGCGCAGGGTCCCCAACAATCAAACCGCGCTGTCTGTGCTGCGAACTCTGCAAAACAGGGTTTTACAAGCAACACAGTCCTCCTTAAAGCTGCCCAGGTTTCCTTTAATTGGCTTAGCAGTGCAAATTTAAACAGATGCTTTTGGTTTGGGCTGCTGTTCCTGTAGTGTTTCCAGAGAGAGTGACTCTATCCTACAGGCACCCCTTTAGAAACCACAGAAATTAATTTGCGTACCAAGTCTTCAGCTTGGTGCAAAGTACAAAATATTATGCCATTGTCTTGTTTTCAGCTGGACTAGAGTTAATTTTCCTCTCAGTAGCTGGCACAATGCTGTGTTTTGGACTCAGTACGACAATTACATTGATAACACACTGATGTTTTGGTTGTTGCTAGGTACTGCTTACCCAAATCAAGGCCACTTGAGCTTTATATTTCAGTTTCATTAGGTACGACATGGATTACAAAGGGCACGTTCAAAGTTCAGTCACCTGATTGATTCAGGTGGTTTTATCCACGTCAGCTGTAAGATAAACCTGAGTCTATCAGGTCACCACGGGCAGGTTATGGGGCTGGAGCATTTGGTGTGTGTGAAGAGAAAATTCAAAAATGCAACACCTTCCATGTTCAGTTTGCAAGAACAATAAAGAGACATCAGGGAAGGTGAAAATAAACTATATGAATTTAAACAAAAATCTTTGCATAACTGGTGGATGGGATCATGATTTATTAAGCCCAGCCAATGATGCAGTTCTTCTGTTTGAATCTGTCATCAAACTTTATTTTTCAGCTATGACAGCCATTAAAACAAAGTGTTGAAATAAACGGAACTTAGACCTTTGAATCTGAAAATATTGAAGCAAGACTAATGAAGCATACTCAGTCACAAAATTGTTCTCACTGAAAATAGTACTAAAAATAGTACTATTAGTAAAAGAAATTTTATATACAGTTAATAGAAATTAATTATAATATTGTTAATTTCAATTTATTCTGGTTTTAATGTCTAACTTTTGTGTATATTTATTGTGTATATACTATGTTAGTACAGTAGCTTGTGTGTACAACCTGTAAATAAATATACACATGTTGGGGGGTGTGCTCAATAATTTCTTGCTCAATCTTTCTTGTGTGATCAAGAAAGTTTGGAGGTCACAGATGTAGAGGAGTATGGTAGCAAGCAGTGTGGCTGGCTAGTAATGTAGGTATTTAGAGAGTAATATAGGTATTTAGTTAGTGATATGGGCATTACCTGGAGGTTTTAAAGCTGTTTTTCAGAAAGCACTGTTTGTATATGATGGCTTGGGGTTTATATCTATGCCCATCTAGCCACTGTAAGCAGCAGATAACAAGTAATTTCTGTAGTGTGGGCAACATGCCAGGAGAATTAAATTGCATGTTCTGCAGGCTTCTGAGCAGGCAGTGTAGTCAAACAGTAAATATCTCTTGGCTTTCCTGAATTAAATTCAAGCAATTGATTTGGCTGTTTAAGGTCTGATATCCATTCCTGATACACTAAACTAATCAAAGACCCGAAACCTGTGGTGTAGAGAACTTGAATATGCATTTACTTCTTCACAAGAAAAGTTTAAAAAGCACTCATTGGCAAGTACACTGAAGCAATTTTGCCTTTGCAGCCTTTGTTCAATGATCATTTAAAATTTAGCAGATGTAGAGTTTGCAGTTTGGGAACTGTAGAATCCCATCTCCTGACTTCACAAATACCAGTTCAGTAATCAACCCCTGCAGTTTCTTTGATGTATTTATGTTTCAGTTCAACAAAGCACTTCCATTCACCTTTGAAATGTAACTTGTCTTTAGTCACTTGCTGTTCAGCAAAGCTCTGGTGCGTGTGCCTGGTATTAAATGTTTGAAATACAGGTGGGTGCCTCAGTGGTCAGCTGAATTTGGGTCTGAGTGATTTGAACTTTTGCTACAGTGAAGTTTAGTATCAGGCATAATTGCAGCAATTTTTTCAAAAAAAGTAAAGTAAAAATGTTTGCTCTCTGAGAATATGGTGCCTTTAAGATGCATGTGTGTTATGCTATAATTTTGTTGCATTTCATCATGGGTAGTGTGTAACATTATACTGGCATGAAATTCCTTCTGAGGTTTAAACTGCAAGTTTACTGAGCATGGTCATTTGTTCCTATATAATCCTGAGTTGATAATTCATCTCAGTGCTGTGACTGTGGAATACAACAGAAAACAGACTGGACAGAGAAGTGAACCCAGATCAAGTAGAAGTGGTGTAGAAAACCACTGGCATGGGCTGTATAAACCTGTCAAGGCCTTCCACATTTCTCCACATGCATTAGCAGTAACAAGGCAAGTTAAATTCCAAGTAGAAGACTTGAGATGCCACGTTCTCTAATCCAGGTGGTTCACAATCCTGGTTTGCAAGAAAGACACTGGGAAAGATGTCCAAAGTTGTGGGTTTACCACCGTCTTCTTCTGAAGACTTAAATGTTTTGTCATGCATTAACTTGCATTTTGAGCCATTCCTAGAAGAGTTTGAGCCTGTCAATGAAACAGCCAGCAAAGAAAATTGAATTGAGAGAGCTTTAATGGAAGGGAATTCTGAATGGGATTAAATGGAGTTCTTGACTATAGAGAAACAGGAACCCATATTTTGTCATCTGTAGGTGATATTCAGACCACATTGTCAAAATTTAGACTATGAGAGGATCTCCTTTCATTTAACATTATGAAAAGAGAAAAAGGTAATTTTCTCTAATAGAACATCACTAACTATTGTAACCAAACAAGAAATCTCTTCTGCTTAATCTAAAACATAGAGACTTCAAATGCTTTCGTTTATCCTCCTTAAGCAGCAAATTAATCTTGTTTTAAAGGGATAAAGCTTTTGCCCCTTGTCAGTCACACACTATTTAATCCCCTCAAGCTGGTTTTTATTCTTAATTAATGATGTGGGAGTGCTAATGCATTGGAGATGTCCCTAAGTATTTTTAACACACTCTGGTACTTAAGACAGCAGATGTATTATATCAATACCTTTGTTTTACCAGCTAAAATATATCTGAAGTAGGGATGGAAAGATTGAAGACTAAGAGAATTATGTCTAAACTTTCTACTTAAAAAAATATATAAAGCTACTGAATTGTGTAGCTCTTCAACAATTAAAAATGTTACAGCTTATGTAAAGGAGATGAAACTGAAGACAGATTTCAGGGATGTGATGAAAGATTTGTATTTTTTTTCCAAAGCAGAAAATTAAATTCTAACATTAAGCACTGTGTTCAAAATTCTGTACTTTGAGCATAGATTTTGATCTAGTTTTGTCTCTTATCTCAATGAAATACTTCTTAAATCCCCCCAAAGCAGCCATATTGTGAAAACCCAGAAGCCTTTCCTAGAAATCTTGGCTATAAATATCTAGCAACTATGGATACCTCAAAACTCCCACTGACCTGCAGAAATGCTCTTTCAGATGTCATTACATATTCAGTAAATATGAATACATTTGTACATATCCCTACATGTGCATGTGTAAATAAGTATTTATTCTCTAATTGTTGCAATACCATGGTATAGGAGCTCCTTCCTTGTTAATGTAAAATAGTTGGCTTTGCCTATTTAAAAAGAATAAGCTTGCCATGGAAATTTGATCATTTCAGTTTTCAGAGTGTTTTGGTGACTGACAGTGATAATGCAAGGTATTACTTCAATAACACAAGACTGTTGCTTCAGTCTTTGAGATTCAGGCCATTACACACTGGTTGCTCTCTTAGTAACCTAACAAAGCATGGAGAATTCTGGACTGCTGCCAAAAAGAATTCTAAATTCCTTGTCTTCATTTTGGTGTAAGCAAATTAACTGACCTTTCTAAACTTCCACTTGGAAATGCATTTTTCTCTAGCTCTTGGTAGAAGCAAGGTCACCAGAGATGAGGTACCAGAAGCTAAAAGATGAGAGAGGGACTTTGTTTAGAGGAAATGATACATGTTGGGTACAATGGTCTGTTGTTTAGAACCTGTGGCAGTGAATAAAGGAAGAAGTTAAATGAGTTTTCACAGATTTAATTTAACAGGACTTGGTGCAGCCCACATATGGGTGTGCTGTTTTACTGCAGTGGTTCTAGTGGTGTTGAATGAATTGTATATTTGTACAACAAATGAGTTTATTGTACAAATATACAATATCTATTTTAACAGCGTGCATTTTTGGCAATAATTCCATCTCTATTGCCCAGTAGTATGAGAGTTGTAAAAAATGTTTCCTGTTTCTATATGGGAAAGAAGAATATAGGTATTTGTTATAGGGTTATAAATAGCATTTTATTGTTATATATTTTTTGCAAATTTCTTATGTTAGTGAATTGGGAATAGAGAGAACTGCTGTCATCACATCTGTGTGATCCTGGTGAGATAGTAAGAAGTGTCAAATGGTGATAGTAAATAATTTTTAAATGAAGCAAAAAATTGAGAATACTTAGAACAAATGATAGACTAAAGGACCTTGAATTTTTTGCTTTTAAGGGAAAGACCGAATAACTATTGAATTACATGAATATGTACCCATAGTAGGTGCAGTGATACTGAACTCCTTAGTCTATCAACCAAATTTGTTCCACACCCACACTTGGAATTTGAACTCAGAAACAAAATGTGATTTAAATATTGGGCTATTTACTACTTGGAATCTTTTGTTGTCCTGTATGCAGGACAAGGCATGGTTCAGTCTTGGTTCAGAAGTTTAGGTGGCTTTCCTGTCTTTCTTCTGCAGTCTCAACCTACCCTAGCAAACACAAATCGTGCTCTGGGCTTGGGTGTTTGTCAGAAGCCAGATTCCATATTCTGTTCAAGGGAATTAGTCCACAAATACTCTTCCATGCTAAAACACATCCTGGATTTATTCACTGGGACTGTTTGTCTGTTTATGGGATTCTCCTTGTTCAGGAACCTGCCACCAATCTTACAAATGATCCAGTTGCAGAAAATAATGTGGCATTTGTTACTGCAGGAACTCATATGAGGTGAAATCTGCTGAAATCTTAAAGCTTCCACCTGTTGCACTTGCTGCTGAATATACAAATTGCCCAAAAGATCTCATCAGTCTACTGAAAATGCTTTGCTGGAGCACCAGTTAATGCACTGGAGCTGATGTCCCTCTGTAGGGAATGCAAAGGAAAGCTGTTGTTCATACAGGAGGTTCTGGATGACAGGCTGAAGGTTCAGGCTACCTGTCTTAATTTGGAGCCAGTTTCCAGTTCTGACATCATGGCTCAGATGCCTGAAGGAAAGTGCATAATTCAGTACTTGACTAAAAGACTTGATGAAATCAGTTTTTCAGGTACATACTGCTGCCTTAGGAGTATAGAGTGAATCTGTAGTATGTACCAAAAAAATTGCTTCTGATAAAACAGTAATCCATTTTCTGTTTCATCTTAGCGTCCTTATTTGGGTTCTTTAAAAAATCACTGGTTCAGACAGAATCAGAGAAGCATTGGTTGGGAGGGGCCTCTGGAGTTCAGTTAATCCTTTCAAAAAGCAGAAACTTTTGGCACCGCTCTGTAAGGTCAGTTTGTGTATCCGAATTTCAGAAATCTCCATGAACACAGGTTTCTTGCAAATTACCTCCAGAGGCTTCAGGGCTCCTGGGGAATAATTTTTTCCTGCTGTCCAAGCTGAATCTCCCAAGCAAAGATTATAACCTGGCTACAGTTAAACTCTATCTTAATTTCCACTTCACCAAACTGAGCAAGTCCAGCTCTCTCAAACTCCTCTCATGCAAGCTCTGCAGATTCTGATCATCAGGGAATTACCAGCTACCTTGTGATTCTGGTAATCCTGTTACATAATTCTAATAATGATTCAAAAAACCTGCCTTCATTCTAAAAAGATTCACATCAAAAGATGTTTGCTAGTATCAAGGGATTTCTAGCAGGATGTTGCATTTTTAATGTATTTGTAAGTGGGCTTAAACTATTCAATAAAGGGCAAGAAATGGAGAGGTTTGCTGGGTATTTCTGGATATTGTGGGCTGAATGATCAATTTTGATAAAATAATCTAATTCAGATATTCAGTGCTACTCAATTACAAAGTATTTTTTTGGATCGTGCTACATGCTGTCACTGGCAGGGGGCGGGGAGGGGGAGGAAATCATCTTTTGTGCAGGAGAGTGTAGATGCCAGAATAGAAGTTCAGCATGTCAGGTTGATTTTTGGCTAAACGAGCAGGCATCAGTTTCCAGAAGGTGGCACTGTCCTTCCACAAATGTAGGGTCTGAGGTTCATGGCTTAAAAGAATGCTCTTCTCCACACCGTGTGAATGGTCTGTCTGCTTCTTAAAGCATGAAGCTAATTTGAGTCTGTTCAGGCTGATTTTCTTTTTGCATTTATATGACATTGTGTAATAAAATTGCTTTATTGGCTTCGTTTTTCATTGCAAATTCGAATATCATACATTATTCCTTCATTTTAAATATCTAATTTAAGCAAAGTGTGTTGATGAGGTTTAAATTACTTAGTGGTTTAATTTCCATTTCCCATAAATTTTAGGAAAATCTTAGGTACAGAAGTTTTTCTATCTTTCCAGGGAAGAAAGCAGAAGGGAAAAAAATGCAAGAAAAAAAAAGCAAATGTAATAAAACCTCCCAGGCTGCAATCTGTGATATATTAAAAGTTATATTTAGAAACTATATAATTGATGGTCTTTTTAACAGGGTACTCAGACTATTTTTGTACACTTGATTTACGTGCTTTTCTTGATACTTTCCCCCCCACAATTGACACTGGCAGTATCACTGACAAAATAAGTTACACTGATGTTTTGAATGACTGGGAATGATGCCATTCCCTTTTTTATTTCATGCCTTAGTTGTAAAGAGGAAACTATGTTGAAGCATAAATAATTTTTTCCTTAGCTTTTTCTCATATGAAAGAAATAAAAACCAAGCAGGAAGAATACCATTTATAAAACTGGCAACACAGCTTTGATTTGCTTTACCAGTTGCAATTATTCCATTTGCTGTTGATAAATATACTAATAAAGGGAACAAAACCCACTTTTCTCTTGACAATGCATAGTTATACAATTGTGCATTAAAAACTGTTTTATAAACCCTGTTATGAACTGTGCTGGCATGCTGAGATGTTGATTGTCTATGTATAGATGAAGTTTCTGCAGTTTGCTGTGGTTTGGTGTGATGTGAGAGGCAGGAGGCACAAGGTGAAGGTGTTTCCTGCACAAAGGAAGGCTGTGATTTTTGCATTAGGGAGCTGCACCCCGTCACCATCACTTAGACCAGCACACAGCTCTGGTTTTGTCACCAGATGGGAAAGATTTGTGCAACACGAGCAGGGGATTAAACCAAAGCTGAATATGTGTTGCAAATGTGCATCGAACATTCAGAGCTTTTGGGCTGAGCCTGACCTTGGAATTTACTATTAAATTCTCCAAACTGAAGCTGAGGAGGAGCTGTGGCTCCAATCTGCCTTGGCTCCCTGTGAGCAGTTTGTTTCTGGGACACCTTTTGCAGCCCTGGCTCTGCACAGCGGTGCAGCCTCTCTCCTCAGGTGTCCTTGTCCCGTGAGTGACCGCAGCTGCTGCTCAGGGAGCTTGTTCTGCTTTGGTGATGGGCTCTGGAAACTGCTGCTCCTGGAAGTGGTTTGGGCACACCAAACTATTCATGCTCTGATGGCCATCGTTGTTGTCACTGTCAGCAGTTCTTGTGAGCCCTCAGTAGGTTGATTAGGCTGAAATTTCCTCTGTACATCTCTGGGTGGTTCCTCATGATGGATGGAGACAGCTGTGTTTTGTTTTCATCCCAGGTATGTGTTCCTGGCATAGCAGAGGGACCTCGGGGTTGGTTGGCTTTTCTGGTTACCTCTGTTTCCATCTCACCTCTGGCCATCCCAGCGCCACTCAGGGTCTGGGGAGTGCACACTGGTTTAGGTGGGAGAGGAGATGCCTTGGCAGAACCTGTGCTCCCAGGCTTTGGGAAGTGGAGCAGGGCATTGGCATTAATCAGTCCCCATTTCCCTCCAGGACTTTGCCCTGATAGAACATTTGGTATTGCATCGTGAGGGGTTTGGATCAGTTCACAGTGTCCTGGCATGGAACTGAACTAGAAGAAATTCAGTTATGGTTTAAATTCAAGCCCATACTGGAATGGAGTAGAAGCATTTGTTTGGTTTGATTTCTTCATTGTAAATTTGCATAATTCAGTGTGTCTTTTCTCTCCAACCTCATACTTGGTGAGCAAGATTAAAAACTGTAATAATGATTATTAGGCTATAAATGGGTTGTAAGGCAAATTAAATGCCACAACCTGATGTTCAGACAACTGTATTTCTTTAAAGGTATTTTCAAAACCTTTTTTGCATTTGTGTTAACTGAGATAGCTTTCATCTTATACAGTAGCTTTTCTAATGATTTACATTAATTTAATTTGAGAAATTAATTTGGAAAGCACTAAAAAGAATTTGGAAAGCACTCCAAATCTTAATGTACATTTTGTCATCTGTACAGTGTACAAATACAAGAAACCCAGTGTTTATTCAACAGTGTGTCTTGACAGGTGTTATTCAGGTGCTGTTGTGAAAAGAAATAAAAATATGATTTCTTGTCTTCTTAAAACACATAGAACTTTGTTTTGAGAACAAAATTCTTTAAACATGTATTTAGTTAGGATATGTCTCAGGATCTGGGAATACCTTGCTTAGATCACATTACTGCTTAGTGTTAGTACTGAAATCAGTGTTGCCTGTGTACAACTGCTGTATTAATACTTACGTCTTGTGTATATATCTATATATTTTATATGGAGGGAAGCATTATTCTTTGCATTGAATTCTGATACTTGATTACTGGTTAAAATGTGTCACTTTGTTGTTGTCACTAAAGTACATTAAAAATCCATCAAAGTGTTTGAATTGTTCATGTTGCTTAATTGCACAATGCAGGTGAATAGCCAGTGTAAATTGATGTTGCTCCAGCAGAATGATGGGAGCTGTGCTCTTTGATCAATTGACCCTATTTTGAAATTATTTTCAGAAATAATAGTTCATGTTTGGAATGATTTCATACAATCACCATAACTACTACTCTGGTGAACTCTGGCAATGAACAAGGACAGTAAATTGTAAACCTGACAATGGTTTGAATAAAGCAGAATGTGATACAGAGATTCATTTTGATTAAGACTTCCTGCAGTGCTGTGTGGTGATTCACTTGAAAAGACAATAATATTTTTATCTGGAATAATTTCTTTTCCAGAACAGACATGTGCTGACTGTAGTAACAACAGACAAGATGCTGGAAAAATTGAGGAAGTGCAATGAATTTCTGGAAATAATTCTCAAGGGACTTAATGAATATTTAGAGAAAAAGCATCTGGTTTTTCCCCAGATTTTTTTTTTGTCTAATTAGGAACTTCTTGAGGTTTTTTCAAAGGCCAAAGACCTTACTTGGTATGGAAGTATTTAATAGGGATCTTGTTAATTAATATAACTTTTGCTGTAAGGAGAGGAACTGGGTTTGGCTCCCCATGCCCAGACTTGACAACATGCAGTGACTGCAGTGCAAAGTCATACAAAAATAATAACAAAAATGAAACCCAAAATGCTAGTTGAGTCCCAGAGAAACATCCCTACAATGCAAAGAATGGGACAAGAAATCTTGTGAGGAAAAAAACTCTTAAAGGTGTTGGGTTTGTTTGTATGTTTGTTTTTTTTTACTCATGGAAAACTATTGTGTTAAGGTTGTACCTGGTTGCTCTACTCAATTTCCTTAATGTTTGCTATTGCTGGGAAGGTATAAATAATAACTTTTTATGTACTGGAGGTGGATTAGCTGTTGAAGAGAATTCTTGTTTATCCTTATTAGTTTATGTGTTACAGAGACTGTCAGTAAAGTTTTACATCTTTAAACTGATCTTCAGTAAATACAGTGGGAAGCATCTTGCAGGGGGTAGTACACAAGAATTATTGCTGAGGATAAACCTTTTTTTAATCTAACTTTAAATGGTCTTTTATGTAAACTGTTCAGATTTTTTAAATTAATTATATATTCTTAGGAAGTATTGGAAAGAAAAAATGGAAACAGTAAAAGGACATAGATATTTCCTGTGTTGCAGGAGTTGTGTATGCTGTTTTGTTTGCAGATATGTGCCACTGATGTTTTTTATTTAGGTTTTTAAAAGAAAATAAAGCATCTCGAACCCCTGTTGAGCTACTGGTGAATGAAGGACATTGTACTGGTATCACGGTGAGAAGGAACTGTTTAATACAGAGAAATAAACATCAAAAAATATGAAATACAAGGAAACATAATCATGCCTAAGCCAGACATTCAACTTGTTAACTTTTAAAATTTTTTGCAGGCAGCAGAGGATTTTCTGGGACAGGATAATAGACAGACTGAGGACACTGCTGTCACCTTGGTGTGAGGAAAGCTGTCTAAGCAGAACCGAGTGACTCTGGGAGCACTTGTTGAGCTTGATGTTCATGCTGAGGATGTTCTTGTGTCTCTAGTAAGCAAAAAAGGCAAAGATGAGAGTGACTTTGAATGATTAAGTCAGCTTAGGTGCTACTGGGAGGTGAGTGATACCTCTCAATCCTATTAGAAGGTAATTCCTGTTCACAGTTCTTCAATTTCTGCTTCCTTGCTCACACAGGGAATGGTTACACTACAGTGAGAATTTCTGCTGATAAGAGAATACCTGGAACAATCATTTTATGGATTGCTAACTAGAATGGCCAGCAGCCAGACGTAAACAGTTTTTAATTAAAATTACTTACTTCATCTCTGCTGAGTCTTAGTGCATTTGCTGAATTTGCAGGGAATGTTGCAGACAGAATTTGTTCACTCAAAGGCTGTACTTTGGTTTTGTGATGCTGCAGGATAAAAAATGCTATAGGGATGACAACTTCAGTTAAAGATTTTAGTTGACTTATAACACACAAAATAATATTGACAGTACTTACTGGAAAAATATGAGTGCTTTTACTGGATAGTGGTAGGATACAATGTTTTACATAAATCATGACAAGATCTCTTGTAGTACAAAAGACATTTTATGTGAAATATAAAATAATAAAATAAAGTAGGGGTCATGCATTAACCATAACTACAATTATTGGCCATGACTGCTTCTGTTTACCTTTTAGAAAGTCCATTAACTTCCTCTATAGCTAGACAAGACAGGTTTACTCTGCAATACTGTTAGTAAGATCTTGTTTTAGCTTTTAGTTTAAAAACCAGAGGTTTTGTTTGATATTTTATTATCTATTGATTGGTAATTTTTTCTTTATTTAGGTTACATTGAAAGGAGTGTCTCAGCAGCCATGCAGTTGTTTCTAACAGCATTGAGCCAAAAAAACCCTTTTTTGTTTGTTTGTTTGTTTGTTTTTCTTTAAATGGGTCATAACCATGGGGTTTTACGATATGTAAGTAAAATAGTCACATTTCATTGAAGGGATTGATCTATCAGTGTAATTTAACACCAAAGAGAGGTGAAATTACTGGTGGGATACTTGTGCAAAAAATCAATAACACAGATCAATTCATGTAAGATACCTGAAAAGGTGTAAAGCCTGATTTTCAGCTGTGAAGTTTTCTAAGAAGGCATGGAATGTTGCTACATTCTCTTCAGATAGCAACAAAGTCAACATCCTCTTAGAGAGTTGCACAAAATTGGGGCATTCTTGAAATGTCCCTGGAGGCTCCTGGTAGTCCCATCCAGGCCACAGGATCTTTTTTGGTATGCATTGCCTTTGATGCACTGAAGAAATGTGCTTTTTTTTGATGCTGTTTCTAATTTGGAGCATCTGGAGCTGGCAACTGAGCAGTAAATCTGCTCTGGGCACTAAGGTCACTGTGGCCCTTGAAAGCTGAGTCATGGCAGGCTTCTTATTTGGCATGCCTTTGTTTGAGAAGGTATTTTGTTACTCAGCTAAAAGATTGGTAACTGCATGCTTGGGGGACTTCTCAGTTTGGGAACAGCTCCTACCTAATATTGTAATACCTCCTGTTAGAAAATGATTTTAAAAGGTGGATTTTAAAGAGCTGCAACTCACAGCAATACAAGAGAGGATTCATTAATTGAGACTAATACTTGTCAAATTCTGCTTCAGCTGGTCCTAGGGACATTTTAGCTTACTTTCGTGCTTGTTTTTGGAATGAAGAACATGTTTTCAGTACATGTTACATCCAATATTCTCCTCAGAAAAATATCCATATAATAGAGTGAAATCCTCAAAACTGGAGAACAGATCCTTGGTTGCGAAAAGCTGTTAATATTTTCTTTTATTTTGTGTACACAGTTGGCTGGATGTGTGTGTTTAGTGTTACTTAATGCATATTATTGTTAGTGTGTTTCTAGTGGCACAAATCCATAATGGATTCGAAATTGGGATCAAATGGGACACAGTTTGGAAGTATAAACCTTCTTTGCTTTCAATCACTGTGTTATTCCACTAAAAAATGTAGAAACTGTATAAATTAGTATCAGCACCGAAACAAGTGATTAAGTAAAACCCAATTGTCTTCAGATAAGAAGTTATAAAACAGAATATTGTATGAACTACAGAGTTGCTGAGATTTCCCTTCATCTTCATAGTCTTCAAAAAAAATCAAAAACAAACCTTGGAGTGAAGGGTGTATCTTTCAGATGTTTAATTTACTTTTTTGTCCGTATTTACAGTCACACAAACATTGCACCCAAAAAGCTAAAGTTGACTTGAGCTCAAGGAAAGTTAAAAATTTCTACAGATGGTCTAAGAAAGAAACAAACCTGAGGGAGATTCAAGATAAATTTGCTGTACTCCAGCACACACTGGAATCCAAGAAACAAGAGAAAGCTGACTTGGAAATTCAGATGTGTGATGCAAAAGATGAACTGTTGTTCTGCTGATACCCAGAGAAGTTATTTAAAATTTGTTTCTCCATCACATGGTATTTCCCTTTTAACTGCCAATATGTGGAGCAAACCTGGACTTTCAGATAACAATCTTTCTACTTTTGTGGAATGGGCTTAAAGTTAGAAGTGCATAAAGGATTGGAAATAAATGCTTTAAAGTAATAGAAAATGTAGATGTTATTAATTTACCAGGTGATACACCTTTCCTACATCCTCACTCATATCTGCTTTCTTGTGAGGAGATAAACTTTCAGTGATTTTTGATCTGAACCAAGAGTTCAGATTGATCTCTTAACTTGCAAGTTAGTACTTTAAAAGTTTTCAAGTTTATTTCTGCTTTCTGTGCTAATGCAGTTTTGAGACTGTGTTGGGTAAATCCTGTTGCTGATTCTATGGGCAAAAAATAGGCAACATTCAGAAGATGATTTTTTTAAGAGTTCTGGTATATAATCTTGAGCTTCTTTTAGAAAAATAGAAAAGGAATTTGAAATGGACTCTTAAGTCTTGTCTGTAGTTAAAGTCAGCTCTTTGTGTGTTTCTTGTACACTCTGGTATGGTTTGGAAGTAGAGGGGAGGGCTAAACCACACAAGCAGTTGGTTCTTGTGGTGTAAAGCAGCTGCTATGGTTACCAGGAGAGAGAAGAGGGTAACTGCAGCAAGAGTTGCATCATCTTCCTCCTATCCCATGTCTGAAATGTGTCTGTATTAGATAGTGAATCTAATGAGATGGGCTAGGCTGAATTCCTGTTAAAGCCTATTTTTGACAGATTATAAACATGCCTGGAAAGGTGGCTTAGTTAGAAACCCACAACATAAACGCCCATTATGGATTCCTAAGGAGGGTTTTTGCAGAAAAGAACATACCTGCTTTTATGAGACAAGTGATCTCTTTAAGGGGTTTTGTTTCTCTTGTAGAGAATTTCCTTCACTGTTAATATTTCCTGTATCTCACACAGAGCAATTTCAATTTGCATGTTTTATACTGGTCTTCTTCCTTTATTTGGATGAAAATGTAACTGAATAGACTTTGGTGTGCTGGTCCTGACAGTAGTTTTTGTTCTTTAAAAACTGCCATTAGAATAAAGTGTTTTCTTTCTATTTGTTGAAATTACTTAAGAAAAAATCTGCATAGGAAAATAATCTGTGAATGTTTTAAATGTTTGTAAAATGTCTCTAAAATGATCTTGTAATCAGTAATTTTTTCTGTTCTGATGTTGACTTCTGCAGCAAAAAAAAACTGCAAGGAGAAGAACAATTTAGAGAAAACTCACTGGCATGAGACTGCTTTGGAGCTGGGAATGCAGGACATCAACTTGACTGGAATACACTTATTCCATCAGGAATTGTAGTTTACCAGCAGCCTTTACATCCATATAGAGGCAAGTGATATGTACAGTGATTTTGTTCCTCTGCTTTTTGAATAATCTAAATTTCATTAATTTTTCTTCTAATATAAATATATGCTTAATTATGTTTTAGTAAAATTAGTAAGAACTGAACTGAAACTGTGGGAGGCTTTTGAGTTTTGTTTGTAAGACTCCTGTGGAATATGCTTTTTTTCTTCTACTGTAGGGTGCTTTTTACTACGTAAAACAATCCTTTGGTTAATTTTCTTCTCTAAAGCAGTAGTAGTTCCAGAAGAGCAGAGGGTCAGTCACTGCAGCTATTGTTTTATTGCTCCATCCCTGGAAGTGACCAAGGCCAGGTTGGATGGGACCCTGAGCAAGGTGGGGCCCATGGCAAGGGGTTGGAACTGGATGATCTTTAAGGTCCTTTCCAGTCTAGGCCATTCTGTGATTTTGTGATTTGTGCCTATAACTCTTAGAGAAATAAAAATTCAGAATACAGAAAAATTTTGACAAGGCAGATAATTTTTATCTGTAAGAACTTTTGGGTGTTAAGATTACCCTGACTTTGAATGTTTTTGAACACCAAAACCTGCCACTGAATTCAGCTGAAGAACTTAATGTCTACTTATTTTGAAAATCAGGTCCAGGTTAATGAAAATTGCTAAAAATTAAGGGATGAGAAAAGTGGTCTGTCATTTAAAGATAGAATTTGGATATTATCCCTGCTTCCCCTTTTCCTTCAATGCACTTACTTAGGCACTAGAAATACTACAGATATAGGGCATTGATTGTACTTCTGGAAGCAAAACTACTTGTTGAAATTAGAGGATGTATGCTGGGATTGTGATTGTATATGTAATTTTTTTCAAGTAATTACTGTATTAATAATTCAATCACTCAGGCTAAACAGTCGACAAATGTTAATGAATTCAACACTTGTACAGTTCATCCTCCATTTCACTTTTACACAGCTTTGATCAAAATTCTTTTTGAACTAATGGAAAGATGATTAGCATTTTAAAACTAAATAATGATAGCTTTTAATTTTGAAAGGTGAGATAGAATCTACCTCAGATTGATGGTACATATTATGTCTGTAGTTATGAGTTTATGGCTGGATATTAGGACCACAGGAACACTATAAAATGCAACTCAAGCTTTTTGTAACAATAATTTTTTTCAAAAGCAGAATTAGTGAGCAGTCTGAGGATAATTTGCAAACATACACAGTGACTGCTTATGCATCCCCATCAATGAAGAAGGATTTTACAGATGATGAAAGCTATGTGTGTTGGGCTGATATTAGAGAACTATTTTGTAATTATTCAAATAGTAAGTCTGAAGTGGGATATGCTGAAAATAATATGTGACCGAAAGTTTGAAGTAGGGAAAGAAATAATGCAGGTTTTAGCTGAGTTTTACCCAAATGCTAAATTCCTCTTTCTAGATGGTGCTTAACATGCAGGTTTCCTGTGTTCAGTTTACAGTCTGCAATTGCTGGTATCAGCTTATGTTGAAAATGTAACCTGGCTCCATGTCCCTTGGGTCTCTTTGGGCCCTGAGCTCAGCAGTTCTTCCAGTACATTTTTGACCCACTGCTGAGCACTGTTGTGTGCTGTGAGATTCTCTTCCTATCACTGCTGCTGCTACAGCCTCATCTGACAGTTATTCAGGTTTCCACTCCCTACTGCTTCTCCAGACCTATGGTGTTAATGATTATTCCCTTATCTCTTCATCAAATGACTCAAAATCCTTGTAACTTTACAAAGTTCACACTTTACCTTTGTTAGTATCATGCTGTGCTGGTGGGTTACAAATGTATTTCCTGAATCTCTGCATTTTACCTGTGAGAACTTTCTTCTCTTGTGGGTAGGCTGGACAGTATCCCTTTCAGATGTTTTCCTGAACCTTTCTAAAAGGGTGAGGAAAGGCATCCTCCTTCAGCTGGTGATGGGCCATTCCCAAGTACAGTCTCTGATCCATAACAGAGAAGGTTGCTGCCATTCATAGTACATTTCTCCACCAAAACTTCCTCTTCTAAATTTGGGCTTTCTTCCTCAATATCCATTCTCATTAGTGGAAAATTCCCTTCATTTTTACTTGAAAATACTCACTTATGCATGCAACTGTATTAAAGCTGTTCAAAATTTCAGAGGGATATTATTATTTTGAATTAAATATAAAACTAATTTTGATTAAACTTTCTAGCAAGTAAGAACTCTTATTCTAAATACATTCTTTCAAAGAGGAAAATTGGTTTTTGTAAACAAAGAACTTTAGGATTCATCTATCTCTTCTTAAATTCATCAAGGATTATACTGGGTATGTGCCTGCTGTGATTTCATACTGATGTGCTTTTGTTGTAATGACAGAAGGGAGCAAATTGCCTTAAGAAGCACTGAGGTAAACATTTGAAGAGCTTATATTTCAATTTTGAAAGTTTGTATTTTTCCCTTTGGTAATGCAAGATGGCCTCTGATGATGGCTGCTTAGGGAGTGATCAAACAAATTAATAAAAAACATGGAAAAAGCCAATAGTTTGCACATAATCAAACTCAGAGACCCTCAGTTTATTAGAACACTGGAAAAGTGCATTCAGTTTGGCATTGCTGGAAGGTTGATGACTAATGAAAGTGTAAATTACAGAAGGACCTGGAGGGGGCACAATTAGCTAAAAAATGAAAGTAGTGAATATCCAATGTTCTCATAGTTAAGGAAAATAGGTATTTTTTTTCCTCCCCTTGTTTTGAATCAAGTGAGTATTATTGAAGGCCTCACTCCAAGTTATACTTAAAACTATACTAAGATACTTCTTAGCACAATATAATAAATACTCAGTTTAATTTATATATTTGTTTTATGAGAATTGCCATTTCTTTTTTTCATACTAGAATAATAATATTTCTACACATTATCTTGCTGGAAAATCAGGTAAGGTGAGAATTTTGAAAACAAATGTGCAACTCTGTTTTAATTTGAAAGTGATTCCTTGGCTAAAACCTGGGAAGAATTGCTGGCATTTGTTTATTCCTCCTCCCCTGCCAACATTTTTTTAACACTGCTGGGTGACTGGTACCACAAGTGTTGATATTTCTCATGTCTAATACTTCACCTTGCAATTCTGACATTCTTTCAGCCAGTTAGTCATTTATTCAATTAATTACTTTAATCACCTTACCCAGTCTGGATCTCCTGATGCTGGTTGCTCACCTTTTTTATAAAAATATTTACAAGACTAAATACAGTAGTTGCCTTACATGCAAAAGCTACATTGGGCCTTTTTATCTGTAGTGTAGTTAGGGACAGGCCTGGGCAGTCTAAGTTTAGCAGAACTGTTAAAGATATTGCTAGTCATCATTTTAGTCAGAGCTTAATATTTTGGGATCATATTTGAACGTACCTTTGAGGTAATCTTTACCACCAATGAGAGACATTAAAGGAACTAAACAGTTCTAGCTTCTTTACTTGACCAGATGGCAGGAGATGGGCAAATAATGAAAATTAGGCTTTCTTTGGGCATTTACAAAAAAAAGATACAGCAAACTGACGACTTCAGTTCTTTGGGAAATAGTCACCTGGAAAATGAATGGAGAAATGATGACTTGAAAAAGAGACTGAGAGGGGGACTACTTCCTTATGCATACTGGGATTAGAGCTGCCCCCACTCTGGGAGCTGCAATAACAACAGAACAGCTGGCTTGGTCATAGGCCACTTACAAACCAAGCTCTCTGGTGCTTTGCTTGACGTTCATTTTCTCATTCTTGTTTTTGTGCATTGAGCTGCAGCCTAACTCATAGTTGCCTAGTGATACTGCAGTGTGACTGTCATTGATGGCATGTTGTCATTGTCACGTTAAAGACTGGCACTAGAATAGAGTTCTAACTAAGAGGGAGCTGAAATAGATGCTCACTGCCCTCCCCCCCGCATAATTCTTAACTTTCTAGAGAAGAACTTGAACTTAAGAATTACTCCAAATCTTTCAAAGATAGTAATCCTGTGTTATACAAGAAGCTTCTTAGAGTATATATTTAAACTTGTTTTTTAAAAAGCTTTAAGCATGTCAACCTCATTTCTGTAACTTAAGAAAAAATACTTCATGGATTGATGTGTCAATTTAAGGGATAATTTACTCTCAAGATAGGGAATTCATAAATGCTTTGAAGAATGTTGAAATACATGTTTTTAGGATCCCCAGCACGAGGATTTTCTTGTGGAGTGGAAAGACAAGTCAGGAGAGTTCCAAAGCTACTGTTCATTCACTGCCTGAGACCTGACAGAGTATTGTACAAAACTTTCACCTTACTGAGAAAGGTCTGTCTGCATCTTATAAACCAAAAATATTTGTAAGCATGCACACATTTTTATTCTATAACAGTCTCTCATAAGGGAAAATAAGAATGAGTAAGATTTTAGAAGAACTTGAGCGGAGTTTTAAATCAGAATGAAAAACTTTTAAAAACAGAAGAGTAGGACTTGAGCTTTTGTAGTTTCAGTTGCACACCAAAATCCCAAGAGCACTTCCTTGAGACTGTTTTACACACCTACCCTTATTCGCTACACCTGCTATCTTTGCTGGATGTCATTGTCTGTGTCAATTTTGTCTGCTCTAGAAGGACAACTTGGTGGTAAACAGGAGTGTAGATAATGCAGGTGCTTAAGCAATTGTTGCAGACACACAGATCCATTTAGTTCCCTGGAAAGTGTTTTGAAGCAGAAATGTTCTGATTTGAGTCTAGGTATAAGGTTTTAACACAGATACAGAAAGTACTCACAGTTTTGAATCTTTATTCAAGAAAAAAAGTCAGCTTGCTAAAAACCAGAATAAAAGTATTTGCTTAGATATTTTTCATACACTGGCAGGGTAGTGGAAGTACTCTTAGTTCCCCACCCAGCCATACCAAGAACACAGACTGTGAGAGAGAGGCCATACCTGTCTGCACTCACTCCTGTGAGCAGAGGGCTGAGAGCGCTTCTCTGCATACACTTCGCACACACCTGTTCAGCTTTAGATTCGCACTCGGACAAAGAGAGGAATGTTTGCTCCAAATTAGGAGACACTTCTAGGGTCAGGCCTCACAGCTCACTTGTCCCGGGCTCCTTTTGCCCATCAGTGGAGCCTCCTGGCTGCTGGGCTGCTGGCTCATCCCCGACAGGCAGCGGGGCCGGGAGCGGGGCTCTGGAGCCAAAGTAATTCACGAGCCTCTGCCTCGTCGCCGCGACTTCCTCTTGAAAAGCGTTTATTGTGCTCCTGCCAACTTTGCACTAGAATCAAAGCAAGAGATTGAGCAGTTTAACTGTGTGGTTCAGCCCAATTCCACTCCCGCTTCTCAGGCTGCATTCGGGTATCAGTGCTTTGATAGCGCTCACACCCTGGTTAGCCTAGTGCACAGCTCTCCCAGCTATCGGTGACAGTAACCCTGGGGCTAAGTGTCCCCACCTGAAGCTGCTGCTTCAAATTTTTTATGTACTGTGCTTAGAAATAAAGTCATATTATGGCCAAGACCCCTTTTGTACCTTGAAACATTGCTCTAAATCGTTCGCAGTTCTAGTTAGGTAACATCACTTCCTTACTCTTAGTCCGCCTTTAAGATATCACTGTGCCACATGATCCTATTTTTTGTACTTTAATCTGTTGCAGTGACCTTAAATGCTTAACCTTGACAGTCACCAGGTATATATTTAATACAGAATATTATTAGCAAGGCAAAGATCTGATTTGTGCAAACCCACCAACAAGTAATACACAGAACCTTTTACTGTTTCTCATCAGGGAACTTGGTTCACTTGATTCTTACTATCCATAGGATTAGGGCTCATGTATCAGCTTATCTTGATCAACTGAGCAGCTCAGTTATGTGCTTTTTTACATGTCAACACTATGGCATGAAACCCTAGAAGTGGGGAGGAGTAAAATTTTCAAAATGGGCTTTAAAGTTTAATTAGGCAGATTTGTATGTCAAACTGGACAAGTGAAGCAATGACCTGGTCAGATTTTGTCTATTCATGTACGTTGTTCATCCCTCCTGAGAATGATAGAGCTGCTCATGGTTGAGTTTTCTACATTGATTATTGCACCCTATATATTTTTTCTGCTGTAATGAGTTGTTGGAAAAACACTTATAAAGGAAACAGGTTAGCATTCAAAAGCCAGATAATAAACTACACTGAGAAGTGCTTAGGTGCAGATTTCTTAGCCAATAATGCACATAGATCATTCCTTCAGAATAAGTCATAGCCTTAGACGATCATTCTAGCCTTAGACACTCATTCCTGGCTGATGCTTGGAAATCTTAGAGAAGTTCTTGTTTATATTCTAGCTTTGAATTTCAGATTACATGGTTAACACTTACAATGAAGGTCCTCAGCCGTGTCATCTCCAGCATGTAGTACTCCTCCATTGTCAGCTCATCAAAGTGCTTGGGAAGGGATAAAAAGTCACAGGTGTGACGTTTGGTGTGTTCTTCCCTGCAGTATAAACCCAGAGTAAGATGCTAAATCCATGGAAGTTTCATTTCAGGAGATGAAGAGATCTGTACAGGCAGGTCTCTTCAGTACCTGTGCTACAGTCTATCAGCAGAAATAGCATCATACAGAAAATATGAAATAGATTTTAGTGGATCTCAGATAAAAGCTACTCGAACAATTTCAGTTACAGGGCAAGATAAACTTCCAGTTTTGTGAACTGTCATGGTGGAAACTGACAGGGACATGAACTCATTGTAAAATTACTAAAGGAATTTGGAGAGCTACTTCTCAAGGGCATTATTACATCTGTGCTTACCATGGGTCATCATTTGGTTCCCAGCCTGTCAGTTCTAATAAGCAAAAGAAACATTTTGCCACATCTGGTTCATTTGGACTTGGACAGTGGATGAAGCCAGCCTTTGCCATCTGCAGGGAACAGTTTAGAAGTTTAGAGCCTTATCCCACACACTGCTCATGTTTCCTGCCACTTTAGAATCATATCTAGTCAGGACACCAAAAATGAAGTTTGTTTCAGTAACCAAACACCTTCTCTAGCAGTGTGACTCATGACATTCAGGCTGGCAGTGTTGTGTGTGCGCCAAAGTAGAAGTCAGGTAGATTTTCTATTTAANAGCCATACCAAGAACACAGACTGTGAGAGAGAGGCCATACCTGTCTGCACTCACTCCTGTGAGCAGAGGGCTGAGAGCGCTTCTCTGCATACACTTCGCACACACCTGTTCAGCTTTAGATTCGCACTCGGACAAAGAGAGGAATGTTTGCTCCAAATTAGGAGACACTTCTAGGGTCAGGCCTCACAGCTCACTTGTCCCGGGCTCCTTTTGCCCATCAGTGGAGCCTCCTGGCTGCTGGGCTGCTGGCTCATCCCCGACAGGCAGCGGGGCCGGGAGCGGGGCTCTGGAGCCAAAGTAATTCACGAGCCTCTGCCTCGTCGCCGCGACTTCCTCTTGAAAAGCGTTTATTGTGCTCCTGCCAACTTTGCACTAGAATCAAAGCAAGAGATTGAGCAGTTTAACTGTGTGGTTCAGCCCAATTCCACTCCCGCTTCTCAGGCTGCATTCGGGTATCAGTGCTTTGATAGCGCTCACACCCTGGTTAGCCTAGTGCACAGCTCTCCCAGCTATCGGTGACAGTAACCCTGGGGCTAAGTGTCCCCACCTGAAGCTGCTGCTTCAAATTTTTTATGTACTGTGCTTAGAAATAAAGTCATATTATGGCCAAGACCCCTTTTGTACCTTGAAACATTGCTCTAAATCGTTCGCAGTTCTAGTTAGGTAACATCACTTCCTTACTCTTAGTCCGCCTTTAAGATATCACTGTGCCACATGATCCTATTTTTTGTACTTTAATCTGTTGCAGTGACCTTAAATGCTTAACCTTGACAGTCACCAGGTATATATTTAATACAGAATATTATTAGCAAGGCAAAGATCTGATTTGTGCAAACCCACCAACAAGTAATACACAGAACCTTTTACTGTTTCTCATCAGGGAACTTGGTTCACTTGATTCTTACTATCCATAGGATTAGGGCTCATGTATCAGCTTATCTTGATCAACTGAGCAGCTCAGTTATGTGCTTTTTTACATGTCAACACTATGGCATGAAACCCTAGAAGTGGGGAGGAGTAAAATTTTCAAAATGGGCTTTAAAGTTTAATTAGGCAGATTTGTATGTCAAACTGGACAAGTGAAGCAATGACCTGGTCAGATTTTGTCTATTCATGTACGTTGTTCATCCCTCCTGAGAATGATAGAGCTGCTCATGGTTGAGTTTTCTACATTGATTATTGCACCCTATATATTTTTTCTGCTGTAATGAGTTGTTGGAAAAACACTTATAAAGGAAACAGGTTAGCATTCAAAAGCCAGATAATAAACTACACTGAGAAGTGCTTAGGTGCAGATTTCTTAGCCAATAATGCACATAAATCATTCCTTCAGAATAAGTCATAGCCTTAGATCATTCTAGCCTTAGACAATCATTCCTGGCTGATGCTTGGAAATCTTAGTGAGAGAAGTTCTTGTTTATATTCTAGCTTTGAATTTCAGATTACATGGTTAACACTTACAATGAAGGTCCTCAACCGTGTCATCTCCAGCATGTAGTACTCCTCCATTGTCAGCTCATCAAAGTGCTTGGGAAGGGATAAAAAGTCACAGGTGTGACGTTTGGTGTGTTCTTCCCTGCAGTATAAACCCAGAGTAAGATGCTAAATCCATGGAAGTTTCATTTCAGGAGATGAAGAGATCTGTACAGGTGGGTCTCTTCAGTACCTGTGCTACAGTCTATCAGCAGAAATAGCATCATACAGAAAATATGAAATAGATTTTAGTGGATCTCAGATAAAAGCTACTCGAACAATTTCACAGTTACTGGGCAAGATAAACTTCCAGTTCTGTGAACTGTCATGGTGGAAACTGACAGGGACATGAACTCATTGTAAAATTACTAAAGGAATTTGGAGAGCTACTTCTCAAGGGCATTATTACATCTGTGCTTACCATGGGTCATCATTTGGTTCCCAGCCTGTCAGTTCTAATAAGCAAAAGAAACATTTTGCCACATCTGGTTCATTTGGACTTGGACAGTGGATGAAGCCAGCCTTTGCCATCTGCAGGGAACAGTTTAGAAGTTTAGAGCCTTATCCCACACACTGCTCATGTTTCCTGCCACTTTAGAATCATATCTAGTCAGGACACCAAAAATGAAGTTTGTTTCAGTAACCAAACACCTTCTCTAGCAGTGTGACTCATGAGATTCAGGCTGGCAGTGTTGTGTGTGTGCCAAAGTAGAAGTCAGGTAGATTTTCTATTTAAATAATTTTAATTTCTGAATTTGAAGTGGTGTCTATTCCAGTACTTTATCCTTCCTGCTAGATCCATACTTGTTTAATGTAGGCTGCTTTGTCATGAATAGAAATTTGCAATTAGAAAGACTACATAATACGAGAAATTAATTTTTAAATGACAAGAACAA
>VWZP01008976.1:565773-604475 GCA_013396995.1 Dicaeum eximium | reverse complement strand
AAAAAAAAAAAAAAAAAAAAAAAAAAAAAAGGCCGGGGGTGGGGGGGGAACAAGAACAGTAACTATTAAAATCTGTAGGCAGACTGTGGCCTGAACACAGAAAAACCAGTCAATCCCACTACAGTATTTCTGAGCAGGGAACAGAGGCAAGCAGAGTATTTAACTTTTCATTTTCAGGCTTAGTGGACTCTTCTTGAACCTGAATGTATTAACAATGACTTCACATTCAGGCATGGTATATATAAATTAAGGTAGAAGCAAAACAACCATTTTCAGACTTACATTCTCTGGAGTGCACTTGCAGTTCTCCTGGAAGGGCCACTTGGTGAAGGTTTTTAGGCGGGTCTCATACTCGTACATCTCTTTAAAGTCAGCTAAGAGCTTGGAAGCGGAGCTAAGCTCTTGCAGCAGTGCCTCCATCTGTGAAGCCTGCAGGCAGTGCAAGGCAGAGCCTCCCTCCTGCTCTCCCCTTTAAGGCCTTTGCTGATTGGTGACACCTTGCACCTGGAGAGCACAGGAAGGCCTAAAGGAGCCTCAGTCCCTTCCTAACACAGGTGAGTTTATGGGCAGGATGACCAAGGGGACTTAAGCTATTGGAATTTCTTCCCCTTGTGTCATAGTCTGTGTCCTTGGTCATGCTATATTTTTACCTGAAAACACCTATGGTAATTGCAGATTTTACAATTGAAATGTTAAAAACTCTACTTACAAATACAGAAACTTTGCATATAAAGTTTTTAAAAATACTATCCTGATTAAATAAATTGCTATTTAAATCCTTTAGTGTTTCTAATGTTGCATTTCTTTAAAGAGGAGGTGGTTATTTTATAATGTTATAATTATTCTGTTCTATTTTAAAATATTATAGAGCACGGCCAGATGCTGGTGATAATATTTTAAAGTATCAAAGCATTAAGCTGTCATTTTTTAAACTGTCTCTTATGTTGGTACAGGCTCCAGTTAAATTCAGTAGAATTTAAACATCAGTGTCTTCAAGACTACTGCATGCAGCAGGTTTCTAAGCCAAGATATTAACATCCCTGAAAGATGTTGCATTGTGAGACTTGAAAATTTAAATCTTCTCCGAAATACAGATGGAGTAAGTGCAGAAAATAATCCAGCACATTATTCTGTCCAGATGTGGTGGCAGAAATGAGATTAAAGAACATTTGTATAGGACTTCCAATATCAGCTCTTAGGGCATTGTTTTTGCCTAGATTTACAAATGCTACATCATTAATTCCTCTGGGACTGTACTGATGTCTATTTTTATATGCAGGAATACTCTCCTTGAAATTTATATTCAGATATTTAGAGTAACATGTGTTATATGAAAATAGGACACTTTAATTCCTTTTTTTTTCCTTTTTCTCCAGATAATACCAATGTTGCAGGAATTTATCATTAATAACCTGGGCCCTCCAAGCACTGATATTAATAGTTTCTCTTGGTGCTGACTCCATGGCAGCCCTTCTTAAGTTTGCTGATGATCAGGTATTTTAATCTCTTTTTTACTGTAGTTGATGTCTATGATGTAAAAGTTGAAATGCCAAATTGAACCCAAAACCTGTTTTTAACTTCCCCAAAACATGGTAAAATTGATCTCATGCTTCTCTTTAACATAAGGCACTAATTCCTGGAATTGAATTGTTTTCAGGAATGAATAATTTGTCTGTTGTTTAAAAGAAACTGTAGGTTAAATATTTTGGCATATTTTATCATCTTGTGATGTCACGATCTATTTAATTAATTAGTTTGTGTCATCTCAAATGGAAAATGCAAAAATGGAACAAAACCATAGTAGTTAAAATGTTTCTTGTAGGCAGTCTTATCTGAAAATGCTATTTTTTTCAAAAATGCATTATGTATAATACATTATTTAATCAAAAACACCACCATATGGGACCTTGGAGTCCTGGGTGACATTTATATATCAAAATTGAAATATGGATTTTTATTCTTTTTTGCTTCGACTGTTTTTATGGTCAAACAGCCCAAATCAATTCTTACATAGAAAGTACTGCTAGAATACTAGAAAGTAAGATTATACATGTAACAACACATTCTAAGATGTGTTTCTTGTATTTCCTGACTATAATCCTGTCACAATTCTGTGCTGTTGAGAATGACAGGTACATTTCAAGTCTCCTGCATTTTATAGTAGGTTGCCTACATCCTTCAAGAGAATACTGTTTGGAGAAGTGTTCTGGAAGTGTCACAGTTTCCTAGGTCCAGACTGAATGGATGGGTTGCTGGAGCTTTTCACTGGAAGATATGTAAGAGGAACTATTTTAAACTATACAGTACATGAAATATCTGATATGCAGTATCTGATCCTGACTTTTACAGTAAGTGCAGAAAACCTGTGAGTAATGTTACAACTTAGTAAATCAGTTAAAGCCAACCCTGATGAATGTATATCTGTGGTTTGGGGGGAGGCCTCAGAAGTGAAATAGTGGTCTTCCACTGCAAGGAAAGTAGTTTCAATTACTGCCAATAGTGGAGTAAATTTATTTTTTATTTTATTGCTTGTCTCATGCTTCATCAATTGAAACTTGTTGCTATGGCATTAATAATACAGCTCTCTAGGTTTTTTTTTTTTTTAAAGGTAGGACTGGGAAAACCTAGCCACTCTTTTAGTAATTGGATGTGTGTTTGCAATCACATTTTACATTATTTTTCGATAATTGATGTGGATTATCTAAATGAGGTTGTTATTTAGGTAATTGGTCTCAATTGAAAAGCAAATCAAACATTTCTACCTGATGTCTTTGTGTAAAGGCCAGAAATTGAACTTGGTAAGGATAAAAAAAAAGCTAAAATATTGTATGAACAATATTTTTTAATACAGTGATGCTAAAAAATGTATAGGTGCATGGTCTCACACATGCAGTTGTAGGTTATGTATATTAATTAAACATACACGAATGAATAGCTTTAAAAAATAGAATTGCTTTGAAGTTTTAAGAGACTTTGGAACTGATGCTCATGACCATTTGAAGACCTCCTGCTGAAGGCTTTTGTTTGCCAAGAAAAGGTTTCCCCTGACTCACCAAGTGTGTGAGCAGGAAGAGGCTGGGCTCTGAGCGGCTCAGCTCTGCTGTGCAGGACAGGAGAAATGAACTGTTCCTGCAAGGTGTAAAATATCCTGGTGGCACCCCTGATGGCTGGCTGTGATTTATTCCGTGCCAGGGACAAGAGCAGCCCCTGCACTGCTGCGGAGTGGAACCAGCCGGGATCCAGCTGAGGAGCTCTGGCAGAGGGCGTTTCCTTCCCTGCTGCAGAGGTGGGTGGTCCATGGCAGCCTCTGGGGAATTTGCCAGCAGTGCCTGGCACTTCTTCATGTTCCAGCTTCCTGAGCAGCCCAGCATGCCCAAGTCTGTTCAAGTTATGGATGGGCAGGTACAGGAGTGGTACTTTCACTGTCAGCCTGGAGTGATTTTGGTTATTAATGAGGTTAACAGGGAAATTGAAGCAATAACGTGATTAACAGGCATAGGATAACAGGATCCAAGCAACTTCACGGAGGTGTTTCTTGCCTGAAGGAGAGTGTGGGTGGGGGGGCTGTGAGGTGAATGGCCTCCTAGTACATGACCAAAGGTTCTGAACAAATTACAAATATAGTTCCTAGCAGGGAGGGAACCTTTTTTTTGTCCTGAAAGATAATGATTTGTATGTAGTAAACATTTATTGGTACTTTTTTTGACTGGTTTGCTTCATCCCAATTCTCAGTGCATCACTCACTCTTGCCTTCCTGTAAATCATCTTCTGTTATCACTCATAATTTTTTTCTTTTTATGCACCTGGGTCCATCTTCTCTCAACCTCAAGAATTTAAGCATGTTTGGTTTTCTAAAAATTAAAAAAACAAACAAACAAAAAAACCCCAAGAGCACAGCTATGGCCTTGTGATAGCATACATTTATTTTAGAAAGATGTCGAACAAGTAGAGCTAATTTTGGAAAAGTTTTCCATGAACTTGTATCCAGGGAGTTTTAGCTCCATTACTATGGAAATTTTTGGTGCTATTATTCTTCAAAAGCAGCAATGGCTGGGTGACTTGAGGGATGATTATTAAAAAGTATTTGAAGGGCTGGAGATGAAATGGTTCAAGCATGAACTAGCAGAAGTAATTAACAGCTTTTAAACTTTCCAGTGAGAATTCTGGCAGCCTTCCAGGTGAATTACAGTGATACTGATAGGGCTGCCCAGGGAAGTGCTGGGCTGCTGCTCAGATCACTGTCCTGTTTTCCTGCAGGAGCTGCCAGCTGATGCTCCTCACTGTGACTGGGGAATGCAGTTATGGTGCCAGAGGCACTGACGACTGGGATTGGCTCTGTAAGTGTTCTGAAGATGTTATTTTCCTCGGAAATCATTACAAATGTCAATTATACACTTGATCCAAGTGGTGTTTATTTTGCCTCTCCTGAAGCAGATGTATGTCAGAACAACAGAATTACCAACAGCTTTTTTTTTTAAATGAGAAGTATCTTTACTGAAACTTATCAGTGTCTCAGTGTTTACTCAGTCACTGCTTTGGTGGCTTAATCTCACCTTCTATCAGGCCTTGTTTCAGCGACTTCTAAGGAAGGGACATTATGTAAACACCACCCAATTACTGTCATCTCAATTGACTCTGTGTGAGTCAGCACACAGGGGACAGTGAGAAACACAGCCCAGTGAAGTTAAAAGCTTTTTAAAATAGGTCTAAGAGAAATAGTTCATTATATCTACTGTAGACAGAAAGGCCACAATAATCAGCTTAATTTATCACACAGGACTTGTGTCAGTCATCAGCAAAACACCTTCAGTCACTTGGCAGGCAGTGGGCTCGGAGAGGGGCTGCAGCCCCTTACACTCTCATTTTAACAGAATTTTTGTTAGCTCCCACAATTTTTCAGAAATTGTATCTTTACATCTTTTCTATATTAGTTTACACACTTTATTAATCACTCTTGGAAAGCCTGTAGTAGTTGTGAAGTACAGCTTGTGGCCTCTTGTGGCCTGGTTGGCTGCTTCTGCATCTTCTTTTCAGTCTAGAGGTGTTTTCCCCCACCTTTTGTCAGTACCGTAGCTGTACTGAATATACAAAGACACTTGCACAGAATCCCAGAGATCTTTGGAATGGCCAAAAATGCTGCTATTACCAAGATTCAGTCAGAACACAACTGCTGTTTGATGACATTCTTACACAGTTGTGATATAAAGCCACACATCACCTTACCCTAATCTTCTACTGTATATCCATGTTAGTATGTTCACATTCCCTCCTGAGTTTTTACTGTACTTTATTGTGTTGTATCTCCATTCTGGTGAAATTACTTTTCCACTTAAGAATGTTTTAAGGCTTTTTTTTTGGAGGGGGTGGGGGTGGGGGTTTGTTTTTTCTGACTGTTCTCCTGAGGAAACATTTTGTGACTGTACAGTCACTTTATGTATCTCCTACTTCCTCCAACTTTTAACAGTTTTCAACCCTTGGCCAGTTCTAGTCCAGTTTGTAAGACAGGTACAGTGTCGTGCCACCATAATGCAGGAGAAAAAAAAAAGACACATCTGTAGGCAACTGGATTTTGTTAGTTCTAAGCTATAACTTCTACTGCAGTAATAGAGGGAATTCTGCTGCTTCAAAGGAAGACACTTGCAGCAGTGCCACAGAATGTGAATGAAACCAGAATAGTGAGGAGGGTTTACAGTTAGTAAACTCAGACATGCTCTGGGCAGACCATGTTTCTGAAGAATGGGAGTGAGAACTTCCCAGGATGGGCAGCTTGCTCCAGAAGAGGCTATGGACCTTTTCCCTGAGCAATCCAATGACAAGATCAGCCAGAGGATCACAGTAACTTTCCATGGAATCCCCCAATCCACTGTTCTTGTTTTCAGTATTGCTCCTACCTGACTGACCTAGGAGTTTGTAACATCTGTTGGACAGAGCATTTATGTTGGTTTTTAATTGTTTAAGCAACCCTGTTAAGAAAAGCATTTTGACACCTTCTTTTTCAGAATGTCTTTTAGGAGCTTGTGGTGATGTCTGCTGAACTGAAAGGAATACTAAAACACAAAAGTACTCAAACCTTAAAAAACTCAACAAAAATATCTGCTCCTTGAATAATTTTTTTTTATTTTCTGAAGGCTCCTTATGTATAAGGAACATACATAAAATGAACACAACACTGTTGACAATGAACAAAACAGCATTTGATAATTTCCAGCTTTATAAAATTTTTTAAAAATGATTTAGTTGTAACAAAAAAAATAGCTCAGCAAGTTATCTTATTTGGACCATTATCACATTTTAAACCATAGACTCAGTTGTTAATGGGGAGAGGAAAGAAAAAAAATTAAAAAAAATAATCACACTGCATCTAGCAACTACAACATTTTCTAAGCATAATCACAGCGGATTGAGTGCAATGTGATTTACATCAGAATTCACATGGGATGTCACACAGTGACAGCATTGTAATATACAAGTAACATTTATGCCCTCCAACAAATACAAGTTAAATGAGACTCTGGATTCAAGCCAAATGGAATGTTGAAGCCAAGTAGAAATGTAGTGGAATTCAGATTGTCTGTAACATGACTAAAAAGAGTACATTAGAATCATCTGGAATTCAATACTGGTGGAAACATATTGTCACAGCTGTTACACTGCCCTGTTACACTTGTAATAAATACTAGAAAATAAAAGTAAACAATCTATACTCCATGAAAAATACAGTACCTACCTTCAATGACCATGTTTTTCCCTTGTCTGAAGATGGTCTTGGAAGGAAGTTAACTATTTTCCTACAGAGGCAGTGTATTGAGCTATAACCACGTTCCAGCTAATACAACAGTAATATACTACTGGAAGTACAGAAATCGTCATTTGAAAGGAAATAAGAGAAATAAATCTAAAAAAATCATTTGACAAAACATCAGTTCAGCTGCATAATGACCCCCTTATATTTCAGAATTAACAGAAAAGAAAAGAAAAAACAGTCAGTTTAACACAAAAGAAAGAGAGTTGTTTAAACTCAGATCTTCAGAAGGTATCCAGGAAGTTTTGTCTCATTGACCTAACATGGGCACTATGCAAAAATGTCATCCAGGAGTTTTACACTGCAGAAATTCAGCAATCTGAAGCTAAAAACAGTGTGTTTGCTAATTAGGGTTCTACATTAAACATGTTTAAAGAAGAAAAAAGAAAACCTGAGTTCAGAACATCAAATGGCTGCGTGCCTGAACTCTGGGCTTTTGGCTTCTTCACTGAAGAAACTGCACCCTTCTTTGAAATGGACCCTTAATACTGTTTCCTGATACTGCATTAGGAAGAAATACTGGCAACCGACTGATACCTTTAAAATACATGAGCTGCTCTCAATAAAAGCTAAACTGACCAATGAAGCTTCCAAAGGAAAGGGCCACAGGAAACAGGGGAACTTGAAATGGAATGCAGATACCCACTGGCTCTCATTAAAGGCGTTAGGATTAGTGTTTTTAGCAGCTACACTGGCACCAAGCAGACCGGAACTTTAAAACTTACGGCACACAGTCAAAGTACAGCTTTTACCTGGCGTACACAGAAGAGAGACAAACTGGATGTTTTAAAAAAAAGCTACTACCATGCTTAGGACTGGTACTACAGAATCAACTTGCACTCCCCACAAACTCACAATTTTTTTTTTTTAAGGAGATGGGTACAAGAAGAACTAACTCATGTCTGGCAATAAATGCCTATCAGCACAATCTGATCTAGGACAGCTGGTCCCAGCAAGTTAAGGCCCAAATTTTCAGTCTATTCTTCTAAATGACACATACCATGGTTCTACCACATCTGCTTTTTAATAATCTAATTTAAATACCAAAATTGTAAAAAAATATCATAGAAATGAACTCCTTTATGCTGGAAGTAGAAATCTTCTTACATATTCTTTACTGCCAGAAATGGCTGGTGTCACAATGTCTGATATCAAGGCATTGCAGGAACAGATTTGATGCGCTGTTACAGTATTGTAAATACCCTACCAGTACAACATACACGGAGCATAATTTAACCCTTGTGTCCAGCTTCAGGAACTAGCATCTTGCACCTTGGTTTAACATGAAGAGGAGAAAACAGTCCAAAATAATTGTTTAAAAAAATGGAGAAATTCCCACATGGATTCTCTTGTTAAAAGAGTTTGCACAAATTCACAGCCACAATTCTTCAGTAGTTTATGCTGCTAGTGGCACACAATATATGTTTAGCGTCTGTAAGAAAGAACCAGAAACAGCTCAATAACTCCAAGGTCAGGGATTTCCCCAAGCTAACGCTAATTCTACTGCATTTTGCATTTTCCTACTAATATCAAGGAACAAACATCAAATAAATCTCAGTTGGGGAAAAACATCATCAAACTGACCCTTGACAGCAGTTATACTTTGCAGAGTACATGGCAACAGCCTGTCTTCTTACACAGGAGCTTTGCAATGATGGAATGCAGCTTAACACAGCTTGTAAGAATTTAAACAGTGTTTAGGCTTGGGGTTTCTTTTTAAAAATTTAAGCTGGCACAGTGGTTCCCAGTCATGTCCTGCTGTAAGACTGAATACTTCAAGTCACCACTATGCAGAAAAATCAGCACAGGATTAATATGTGTATATACAGAGGTGCACACACACAGGTAGATGTGTGCACATCTGTCTGTATCTATATAGATCTATACATACATAGAGACAGCTATGTGCTGTTCAAGACATATGTGGCACTAAAAGTTCCCTTGGGTTCCTTGCACAGGTGAGTTTCAGCTGTTACATCTGGGTTCTGTCCAAGTGCACTAATGGAATGTTTTTTTTCCTAAATGAGAAGATCTTTCCCTGTACTTTTTCTTTCTTAAGCAAGCAGCGCTCCCTATACCCTATCCCTGACCTTGGTGCTCCCTATACTCCCTATCCCTGACCTTGGCCCTTATTTCTCAGATTTAGGGTTTCCTAAACGTCGCTCACTCGAGTTTAGGAGTTGTGTTGGGTAAGCTCATCTGATGGCATTAGAGAAAAGCAGAAGCTACTCTAGGCAGAAAGGAATCTCCTGTCCTTGTGTAAGCAGCACAAGCACCACGTGTCCTCTGAGCAGTGTGCACACAGCCACACAGTGCAGATTCAAAGCCAGACAGCAACAGATTAGAACCACAGTGATTACCAGCATCAGGTCAAAACTGGATGTCAAGCACAATTTTGTCTTCATAGAGGGCAATCACCAGCATGATGGCAAATCCAAGAAGCAGGCCTAGATTCTGAAGAATAAACTGCCCCACAGGACAGTAACCATGCTCTTCGTTATCTCCATCTCCATGAAGCATTTCTGGAAGCTAAAAGATACAAAGCAATTCAGGAAATTAATTCACCTCTATTCCATTTATTCATGGACAAGTTTACAAGATGATATTGTCAAGGATAAATACTCCAGGGTTCAGATATAAAACCAATACACTAAGACACAGCTTAAACTCTACCAAACAACTACATTCAATAAAAACATGATCATGCAATGAATTTACAAAACGAACTAAAAATTCCTTTCCTTGAACTTTTATTGGATCATCCATGTAACTGAACATTAAGTTCCTCAAGACAGAGTCAGGATTTTATTTAACAGCAAATATGAGGCAGAGAGAGAAAGAAATAGGAGAGAAGAGGGAGAGGAGAAAGAAAGAGAGTGAAAGATGAAGCAGAACAGTCACCACCTGTGGATCCAGCTGGTGTCCCCCGGTCCTCTTCACCCTGGCTTCCCCAAAGCCAGCCACTCAAAACTTCTCACCATAATTTACACATTTTAGCAGACAAAGGCTCGAGGCTCATTGGCTATGCAGTTCTCTTATTTTACTGGTTAAATGACTCCCCTACTTCCAATGCTAATTAGTCCCATCCCAGTCTCTCTCTCTCTCTCCCTTTGAGCCCGCGCCTCCCCCTGCTGGGCCCAGCCAGAGCTCGTTTTCAGCAGAGCTGCACAGCTGCTTTGCCTTTGCATTGTTCTCCCCAGCGTTGTTTACTTCTCCTTAGGCCTGAGATAATTGGACAATAGTCCCACCTTGACCTTCTCTGAAGTCAGGGCTGTACTCAGGGGGGTGGGATTCTGTGGTGGCAGAGGAGCAGTTGTTTCTTTGCACAGTTTGCTACAGTGGGCAAAGTCCTTCGGTCATTTAACAGTCTTTGAGGTACTTGTGATCTTTAGGTCTCTTACAGGAATTCCTTCAAGACTCACTTAGTATAGAAAATGATGATACAGAACAAAATGGAAAAACCATTGCTCTTCATTAGATCAGCTAGGACAGTTTTGGTTATTCCAAGAACTTGAATACTGCCCAATAAACAATGACATTGTTTAATTGACAAAGACAAACTTCAGTACAGTCAAATCCAAAAATACCAAAAGGCTCATTCTTAATGGGCTGTAAGGAATGGACAGAAAACTGCACCTCTGTGAATCTCTGCTCACAGCCAGGGAGGAATCAAAATCTATTCTTATTGTGTGCCAGGTAGTGAGGTCTTTGAAGAGGAGGCTGATTATGCAAACACCAAGACAAAATTGGTTCAGTTTCAAGTGTCTCTTGCAGAAGCTTTCCTGCTGTTGTTGAGTCAGACCAAGGGACTTTGACTATTTGATTACTACTATGATGGCCGAGGGAAAGAAAAAGGAATGAAGGAATGAAAGTACTGCCTTCCTTTCCTTTATCCATGACATCTTCAGTCAAAGGACAGGAAAGAAGTATCTGACACAGAGCTTACAAGGAAGTCATATTTCAGCCATTATAGGCTACTACAGAACACCTAAAGTGGCAAGAAGGATCACTCTACTCAGACATTCCATTTAACAATTTAGCAGGCCCTGAAAAGGACTTACTCACCTATTAATAGATTAGAGTGACTTTATAACAAGTATATTTACAAATTAAAGTCTTCATAAGGAAGTGGAGAGCATTACAAAGTACCCCAAGTGAAAAATGATCTCATCACCTTTGGGCTGGGAAAGACAAGAAGTGAGAAAATTGCCTTATTTAAATGAAGCTCTGAAGCAGCTTAGAAGAGAGAATTCAGGACCGAATATGGGCTGGTAACATGCACAGCAGTATTGCTGCCTGAAGGCTCTGATCTATGGTGTACACACACGAAGGATAATGCACCTATGTGTTCTTGAAGCAGCAGCATTTTTCCACCAGGTAATTTTTTTAAAAGCTACTCACCACATCATCTCTGGATTACCAGCTGTTCATAGTAAAAGTTCAGACTGAGCTTTCCAGAACTGAATGTATGACGATGAAACCTCAGCGAAGAATCAAGCTGAACACCAGCCTGAAGTCCCAGGTTTCCCGCCCAGAACGCCCCAAAGCCCCAGGCAGCCGTACCATGTCGACCAGGGCCACGTAGAGGAACATGCCGGCGGTGATGGCGAAGATCCAGAGCGTGATGTTGTTGGCGTACTGGCCCACGGCCGTGCCGATGAGCATCCCGATGTAGGCCATCATGGCCGACAGCAGGTTGTACACGATGGCCTGCTTCACTGTCATCCCTGCCTTCAGCAGCACCGCAAAGTCACCTGTGGGGGACAACACGGGCTCGGCGTCAGCGCCGCTCCCAGCGACCGCAGAAAGCCAGCTCACCAAAGACTGCTGCTGCAGGGGCTCACAGGCACACTGAGCACAGGAACTGCCTGCTTGGAAGAACTGTACTTATGTACAGCCATCCCTTGATTAAAGTGTGATTTAAAGGTGCATGTTCATCGTGCTGATTGTCGGAAAGGTAGCAGTGATTAATTGTGAAAGGTGAATAGTGGAGTCTAGGCCTGCTCTTCCCACAGCGAATACACCTGTGTGCACACACTCATCTTTCTCAGAAGTTCTTCATGGCACATAAAACCAGAGGCTTAGTGAGGATCAATACCTGTGAAAATTCCTCTTAGCTATACACACCTCATTATGCAAATCTAGGATGAGGATAATGAGGCATTTGTCCCCACAGAAGATGACAATGAATTTGAATTTGAGCACTAGAAAGAGTTACATTCACAAAGAATGACTTCACATCCACGCTGAATCAGTTTTCTGGGTGAAGACATGCAAGGGTAATGTGTTTTATTCAGGACAGCTCTGCTAAATTAGGTGCTAAAAGTAGATATTCTATAAAAATCTAGACTTCAGTCTTGTAATCAGCTCTAATAGTTTGACTCCATTCAAACTGAATTCTTGTGATCATAAGAAGTGTAAGATGATGTAAAGACACGAAGACAATTAATGTAATATTCTTACGTCACACATGCCTGAAATGATTTGCCTAATCTAGAATCAAAAGTTAGAATCAAAACATATCAAAATTTTTAAAAATTAAAAAATAGGTATAAACTACTCACTCCTTATACAAGGCTTATTTCATCGTGCTATGCTGTCAAATTCTAAGCACTGTAATATACATTGCAATCCTTTATATGCTGCAGCAGCTTCACTTAACTGATCATACAGCACAGGTGTCAAACCATGAACATCTGCTCTCACCTGTGCCCAGGATTCACCTATAGCTCAGGAGCTGCCTATATAAAATGCTTCCCCTCATCACCTCTAAGGTTTCTGAAGTACTTGTTTTACCTCACTTTTGATCATTCAGAGCCAGCAGCTCTTCAAGTGAGCAGGCTGTGAGTACAGACATAACTCAATCTAGCACAACTTCACGTCAGTGGAAAAACAGAAGATTCCTCCTCTCTCTGGCTGCTCTTTTTAAAGCCTCAGGGTGCAGTAAATTTTCATGCAATGTGAAAACAACAGGTTTCATCATGGTTAGCTACCTCCAGAAGAAATGCTTCAGTTAGGGGGGGGGAAGAATCAATGGCACTGGCAACAGTGCCTACAGGTGCTACTCTAAATGGCCACACCTGCTGAACTTGGCCACAACTGGGACAAAGCCTCTTCTGAAGATCCCCACATGGAATTTTACTTACTTAAACCTGTGTTTACCTATGTGACTTTACTTTGTGTAAGACAATGCCACACAGAGAAGTGTGAAACTCTATAAAATGCAGAGCTATGTAAAAGGTATGCTCCTAAGAACATTCTAAAACATATTCAAAAAGCTATATAGAAGTGCTCTAACTAGACACTACCACCATAATCCTGTAGCAGTACCTACTCTGAAGCAATATTTCTCCCTCACCCTCTGAAATTCTGGTCACCTCTGCAGCTTCTGCACTGCATTATGCTTATCACAGTATTACAACAGCTTTTAGATAAGGATTTTGTACAGATGGAGCACAGAGTTTCTACACTTAGTTACCTAATTCATGGGGAAGCTCGTGACAAAATACTGCTATAGATGTACTAATTCCCCCTGTCAGTCCAGCACTAAAAGCTGCTCCTAGAAAAAAAAAAAAAGAAAAAAATTAAAATTATATTTCACTATTTTCAGGTCAGAAAATCAGTCAACTTTGCAGAGTTGCCACCCTTCTGTTAGAATGCACACTAATATTTTTCAGTATGCCTGTGTCCTGTATGTACATAAATGGGAAATACTGGAAGCACCTTGGATGTGCATTATGACTGCAAGCTTTATTACTAATTTATCTGAAAGACAAACCCTGGAGTGGAGAACTCAACTGGCCAAAAATGAGACACAAAGGCAACAAGATAATAAACAGCACCACTTTTACACTTCTAGGAACTCTCAAGTACATGAGGGCACTTAGGAATGCACATGAGCAAGAGTCTGGCTCTCTCCTTTCCAGCTTGGAAATCCAAACTCATATTTAACCCAGAACCTCTCTAGCTCCTTTCTACTTATTTTTATAGAGTACATATCAGAAATATTAGTAAGCCAGACCTGGAAAATAGTAAGGATAAAAACATTGCCATAAATATCTTGCAGTACTTTTGCATAAGCTAATTGAATTCAATCAACTTTAAGTTCATACCTTAAATAATTCTGAGATGAGAAAACTGGTATTAAATTTCTGTACTGTAGCAGAGAAAAGCAAAAAAAAAAGCCTGCAGTGAGCAGTCAAAACAGGCAGCATAAAGCAGAAAGAGAAAACACAATCTGAAGACAGAGGGGAAATTTAATTTTCCTCTGGATTCCTCATAGCTTGATATATTAAAAAGATGAGCATGCTTTTCTAAAATCTACATTTTATCACAAATTCAGCTGTTTGGGCTTGACCCAGAAATATTTAGAAATGGAGTTTCAATACTGTGAAGTTCTCAACAGAAGGCATGGCAATTGTGTTTGGCCTTAGAAGCCATTGTCTAAATGTCTTACCTGTTTAATGTGAAAATTAAGCAAGAAATTAATTTTTAAGGAGTTTAGTTTCTTTAGAAGTTGTCAGAAGAAAGTGGAGAAATTGCAGTAGATTCCATTGTTAACTAGAGACCCTGACAAATGCTTATCCCCCACCCTTCAAAATGGGTGTGTCCCTTCTGCCGTTAGTTCAGAACCCTGCGTACTCTTATTCTTAAGCAGCTTCCTTAGTAAAAAATCAAGAGTGTGCAGTTCAGCCCTCCCACCATCATACTGACTTGTATATCCAAATTAATACACTTTACAACTCAAATCGCAGTTAGAGCATTGTGTGACTCCAAGTTGATTTAATAAATCTAATAAAATCTGTTTGGTACTTCCATTTCTTCTGCACTTTGCTAGAAATAAATCTCTACTGACCATGAGCCAAAATAATATTTTGCTTGAACAAAAATTAAATTATCCTAAATAATACTTTTAAAATATTATTTCTGTAACCTGACTCGCAGTGTATTTTTATTTGCAACTACTGTGTAATTCTATGTATTAACAATAATAGAAATAGTATTCCTATTATTGTTAGTAAATATCATTCTAAGTAAGACTGAAAGGCATTTATTTATAATTCTAAGGCAACTGAGACCCAAACAAGAAACGTGGGTTACTGTGGTGCATAAATCCCAAGGTTTGTCTGTACCAATCTCTCCTTGGCAGAGATTGTGACTGTCACTGCTACTGATACAATAACTTTAGTGGAAATAACACAGAATATTAACAAAAGGGAAACTATTACAACTGACAGCCTTTTAATTTCTGCTCTGCAGGAGACTGAACATTGGCAGTAACCACAGGTGCTAACTGGAAGCCTTACCTGTGATCACTGATAAGTCAAATATTAGCAGAGTTACTAAAGGTAAGGAGAAACTGTTGAGAAATACTCAGTGCTTTTGCTTACCGATTGCTAAGCCATCACTAAAGTTGTGAATGCCATCTCCCATAATTACCATCCAAGCAATATTAGCTATCCCAGTATCTTTCAGGTCTTTTCCAGAATGACAGTGGCCATGGGAATGATGGGAATGTTTGTGATGCCAGTGGTGACTGTGTTTTCTAGCTATCATTTTATCTTCGCCATGGCTGTCATACTCGGAATCGTGCAGCTCGTGCTCTTGGGCGGCGTGGGAGACGTCGTTGTGAGAGTGGCGCAGGTTGTTGTCCTCTTCTACAGACAGGTAGTTTTTGGCAGGGGGCTCCAGCTGCCCATCCAAGTCAGTGAGTTCAGTTTCATTCAGTCGATCTTCAGACAAAACCGAGTCGTCTGCTCCTGCATCAAATCAGTTGGGAGAGACACTGAGTTAATTGCTGTCTCACCAGCAGCCACTGCACCCCTCACCTAAGGGTTAACTGCTCTGGGAAAGCAAAACAAGTATTTTAACACACCCCAGTCTAGTTTGTTGTCAGCATTCAATCCAAAAAGTAAGTCCGTCATTGAGACATTTTTTCACAAAGTTGCATGTACAATATATAAAAGTCTCCACTACAAGGCAGCAGCACGGCATCCATAGCACTCAAAGCCAGTTTTAGCCCAGCCTACGCTCCTGCCTGTAATTTTCCTACTGACAAAGTTTATGGTTCAACACTGGCAAAGGAGAGTTCCCAGAATGATGATAATGTCTTAGAGCTGTAGATGGGATCTGAGTGGCTCAGGAAGCCCTACCTGGCTCTGCCTGCACATGCCCATACAGGTCACAGCTCAGCCTCCATTGCCATGCAGACTATTCAGATATATGTTCCAACCCCTGCACTGCTGAAAACTTTCCATGTTCTGTGTCAGTGCCCCAAATCCCATTTGAGATTGTTTGAGTGGAGAAGGATGCAGTCCTAACTCTCCCTTCTACAAACTGATCAAATTAAATAAACCTAATTTGTGCAAATACAAATTTGTATAGGTTCTTCATCAGCAAATTAATTCTGCCATGCAGGCAATAGAATCAGAAGGTTATAAAGCAAAGCCTTTGCCCTTCTCTCCCCCTGTGAGAAGGGGGATAGAGCATCTCTTCTGGGTATACCCAGAATGAGCATTCACAGGCTGTCATGAAGGAAGAGTGTGCAAAAGTTGTTTTGGATACTTGAGGAGTATTCAGGATACTCAGTTGTATTTATGGAAAGAAACAGATTTTGTTTATCTGTAACTGGTCAGATGCTGGAATCTTCAAAGTGGAACAGATACCCCCATTCACTGTGTGGGTGTTAATTTTTGAGCTAATTTTTGGCAGGGCTGAGCTAGTCAGCTTAACCAGAACACACCCTGAAAACAAACAAACAAACAAAGACCCACAGCCACCCAAAACACGACTCCTTCAGAAGTCTGAGAACCATCTCTATGGCATATTAGGAAATGTTCAGAGTGCTCTCAGATCTAAGGAAAACAAAATAAAAAGTATTTAATATGGAAAAGCCTATTAAGTCTTATGAACAATGATTTGCATAATAGCAGCAAAAGTGTACAAGAGGTTACATGCTACACACCATGCCCCAGTAACCTGCTCCTACTTTGGATCTCCCAGTCAGAGAATTCTGACAGTAACTGCCTACCTGCAAGGGGTTTCAGCTGAAGCCAGTCAGCATCTGGTCTGTTATTTAATTTGTGATCAGAAAGTTTCCTTCCAATTGGTGATTCTTCAGTTTGGTTTTTTTTGCACCATTTCTGCTTACTCTACAACAGAAAACAGGTAATGTCTGGTTTGTAAAAGGACATTGATGGAAATAACAGGAACTGAAATGCTGTCCAAAAATCTCTTCTTAATAGACCAAGCTACTCTCTCTTACCATATATGACAGAAATATGTTACTTCAGAATATTGATCTTTATAAGGCTCAGCAACAATCCCTATTCCAATGAGAGTTCTTAGCTACTTACCATGGAACCTCACTCCCAAACACTTACACAGAGATATATTTCACTTTAGTAAGAGGGGATATTCTGACAAGGATTGTTCTCATAGCCCAGAAATACTTCCGTGCAGCTATTAGATTTGTTCAAGAAAGCAAACATGCAGCAAGAACACCTCCTCTAATTTGTTCAACTTTATTTTCTGTTTTATATTCCTATAACTTCCTTGTACTTCCCTTTAAGAAAGCAGCAAGCTTTTCTCCATCTGCAGCCCATGCAGCAGATCCCAAGGATTTGCCAAAGCAGCCTAGGGGATTTAATTATTTAATTCATCTCAAAGATAAGCCCGATATAACAATTTTCATCCTTTTATTAGAAGATCTAAGAAATGCCTCCTCCAAAATAGAAAATCTTTTGCTCCCTGTCCAGCTCAGACAGCAAGTCTGACATGAAAACAGAGAAGCTGAAAAGTTTTCACAGTCATTTTGGGAGAAGCAAGTTGGAGTTTCACCAAAATAATACTCTCCTCAAAGTTGAATGACGGAGGCAAAGGCTAAAACTGAATTTGCATGCACACTCACACTGCCCAGGGTACTTGCTCTCCTTTTATACCCCTATAATGAATACAGAATGCCCCAGCACTAAAAATCCAATCTTTTTTGAGAAAAAAGTTAAAATTTGACTGGCAATTTATAGAAAGCAGGAGATCTGAAAATCTTAGCATTTTTCTGATGTGGAAAACCTGGATACCTCTGTTACACTGGCATTGTTAGGTAAGAGCATACTGCTAGATTTCATGTCAATTGTCTGACAATTGCTGGCTCTATAACCAGATCTTTGTTACATAATGCTTTCTCCTATTTTTGCAAAAAAACCCAGGGAGCTTTAGAGGAAGAGCTGCAAACTCTTAGATCTGCCTCCAGATATAGTGGCCAGAAGGCTGCAGCTTCCTCCATCAGATTTCTACACTGTTTTCCCAAGTTAGCTTGTTGAGAAAAGCAACTTCTTTAGGAAGGGGATCCCTCACATAGCATCAGACAGAACACAGAGCAGCAGCAGCAGCTCTTGTTCACAGAGTAAACACAATTCCTCAGCACTCACAAGGCAGCTTTAGGTAACGCATTTTTAGCAGCAAACAGTTTCAGTACCTACCTTTTGTTTATTGTAATGTTTGTACATTCTTATACAATGCTCAATGATGAAGAGAACGTAAATTCCTCCAAGTGCCAAGAGCCCTTTGAGCACGGGATCGTTTTCCTCCAGAAAGCCCTCAGCGTGCACTGCGTGCGCGTGGCCGTGCCGGTGGGAGTGCTTGTGCTCGTGCACGTGGCCTTGGCCATGGTGGTGGCTGTGGTTGTGGCCTCCATGGGACTGGCAGGAGAGAAACAGTGACACCACTGGGGCAACCGACACTGAAATGGCCTGGGCCAAAAGAAACAACAGAAACCCCCCACCCTTTTTTGCTTTTTCTTCACACTAAGGTATCTTGCCACATAAGTTTTTCAATAGATTATTCATTACCCTAATCAGTAAAAAAAATTCCTCTGGGAAATTTTTTTTGAGGGGGTAGATAATGTAGCTTCAGCTTTTCTCTCATGATGCTGAAGATGAGACTAACACTCAGAAATATCACAAGGAATTCCCATTCTTACACTCCCATTAGCAACCAAGCCTTATGAATTTTTTAACTATTACAGCCAATTACAGCCTAAATTCTGATCTGAAATATGAACTTAAAAAAACCTCTAAAACCACGACCAAAAATGTGTATTAGAATTGTACAAAGAAAACATGTAAATATTAGGCTTTGTGCTAAACAACTGAGGTAACAAAATTTTAGGAAACACTTCCCCTTTTAAGAATTACAGTACACCATCATGAATTAAAAGCTGCTCACCTTCCTTGGGCAATTGCTTGATTCAGTACATTAGAGGTTACCTTCTCCCTCAGATATAGTAACAAGACAGGTTAATCCCCAGGAAGTACTTTTAGGTACTGATACACAACTATCAGTAAACAAGAGACAGCAATACTGCTAATTTTAAACCACTCTTGTTGGGCTCCCGAGTCTTTTACAATGGCGTGACATCAGTTCAACAATGAATACACAACTACTTTTCCCCACCTTTTTTTTAGAGAAACACATTTCCTTCCTTTCTGTCAGCAGAAAGTCTCCAACAGTGTTGGTGTCCCTCACAGTCAAGTCAATCCACAGCTGCATCAGTAAACTTTCTTTATTGACACTATCAAACAATTCCTTGAAAATTCAAGACTCATTTACAATTAAGAATAGAAGGTAAGGAGACCATACTTACATGTGGCAAGAGATGGAGCAGTGCATCTCCACTCATTGTTCCTACAGCCAGAGCTACCAAGAAAGTTAGAAGAAATTTGAAGCACCATTGGTTAATGATGGGAACCAAGATCACACCTAGCAAGGAAAGCAGGCTAATGACGGTGATAGAGATGATACCACAAAACCAGGCTGTGGGAAGAAATGAACACAGAAAGGTTATCAGAACAACACCTGGAAAACTTTTAAGCCTGATTAATGACTTTCAACTATCTCTTAAGAAGGTGACTTTCCTTTAACCTAAGTTGTGTGATTTTTCATTCAAAAGGTGCTGAAATATACAAAAGCAGTACTGAAGTCCACAGCAAAACCAAAAATACACAGGATTATACACAACACAGTATAATACAGTGAGACATCAGAAGACAATTAGCTACAAAGAGCCCAGCAATTCTTCCTGATTGTTAGTTCCAGGCTTAGCTTTGTAGCCCTTCATGAAACAAAAAGCAAAAGGTTTCATACTGGAACAAAACCATCTCTGCTACTTACCTTACAAGGGCTCTACAAGCACTAATGTGTATGTAACAGTTGTTTTTAATGTGGTTCTGACACAAAATTTTCTGGATTCTGTATTTTTCCCTGTTTGGAGTCACATGTTTCGTTTGGCACTATTTATTTCACCTGGTGCTTTGAAACATATACTTTTATTCATGAGAAGACTCAACCTTTGGCAGAGGAATTCTAAAATTGAATGCTACAATAAGAGCTTGAAAAGCTGCAAGCAACTTGCTACTACCAAATAGCAGCATTTATTTTTTTCTGATAATCTCTACTGTTGCCATTAGAAGAAGAAGTGATAATGGAATGTGGTACACCCAACATATTCCTGCTAATGAGGGAAGATGTGAAAATTCCCACATGACATTGAAAAGAAGGAATTATAGAAGAAACAGATCCTATAAACAAAGAGACATGGCTCTTCCAGTCAGCATCTCACTCTAATAAAATATTTTCTTTAAGTTTTAGCGCAAAGGCTTTGATTTTCTTCCACAGGGTTTTTCCTAGCTCCACTTTTAAATCAAAAATGTATGTCTACCACAATTTGCCAACTTTAATGTAAGTTACAACTCCTGACTCAGAACCACTAACATTTCCACATTTCAGAGCACAATCTGACTTTCCTTGCATCTGTGAGGGTCCACAAGTAGGGGAAAACATCGTGGAAAATGGGGCAGGGTATGGATGAGAGGGGAAGCAAAGAGGAACAAGTATAGCAGGGTGAAACACCCCGAAAATTCTGTCTGTACCAAAGCCACTATGGAGCAGATTTATACAACTTTGCCAACAAAAGTGTGGCTGCTGCAGGCTTAGTCTGGTTCAACACCAAAGCTCGAAACACCTGCTGCTTTAAATTTTATTTTGGGATATTAATTCTTACTAAGTCCGTGGTTGTCATTCCACAGCACTGCATAAAAGGAAAAATCCTGCTGAAATGCAAGGGGTACAAGACCACATCAGCTAGGAGAAAATGACTGGAAAAAGCTTTAGACAGGATGAGGTGTGCACTGACAGGCATGAGTACTGAGAACATAGAAAAAGAGAGTTGCTGATAAGGCAACTGAGGAACTGAAAAACTGAGTTTGGAAAACAGGAATACAAAAGTAGGTCTAAAGTTGAAGCAGGACCAAAATACTGCCACAGCCTTGACTGATCCCAGAGCACTTCAGCCACGTGCCCTGGACCGAGGCTGTGCTGAAAACCCAGCATAGATGGAGCTGTCCCTCAGTGCTCAATCAAGCACGCGTGCACAAGCAGCCCAGATAAAAATGACACAGCAATGACACAGCCCTTGGGCAGGACCCTGCCCCCAGGGTGGACACACTCTGGTGTTAAGTGCCAGGTTAGACAGCCTTACATGGAGAAAAATGGAAAGACTTAAGTTTCATCTATCACAGCAGGTTTGGCAGATACATCTCTGAGGGGCTGGAATACTCCTATGGGTGATACAGGACCTAAACATGGCATCGTGATTAAGATAAGGCACATGACATTAGAATATGGAATCTGTGCTCCTCTTGGATCGAGCTCCAGGGAGCACTGCCATCTGCACAGGCAGAATTACAACTTGGATCTGATCAGAGACACTTCTAATCAACAGCTCTAGATGATCTCCATCCTTAAACAAAATGCTCCCTGTTTACTTGTGTGACTTCTACTGGCTTCATTCGTTAGCAGGGTGTGCATTTCCTTTTCATTTGTTCAGGGACCTCAGTGGTGACAATGCCCCCTATTCCAGCAGGTACATGGTGAAAGCTCAGTTCTATGGATAAGCCCTTGAAAATCCACCATTAGAAGATGTCACAGAACTATCTCTAAAGATAGTTCTGTTGAGAATAAAACCCAACATGGCTTCATAAGTTTTTGGCCAAGAGTTAATTAAATTATTTTGCTTTAGAAAACCAGTTAGCAAAGGTAATGGAAACCTCACAGGTTGGTATCAATGAACAGAAGCAATACTGGTCTGTTAAGATTGTTTGAAAAAAGAAAAACGTTTAAAACTAAAGCTTTTAAAACTAAAGTAAACCACAGAAAGCTCATGTTTAAAAGTGACTCCATCCTCCTAACTTTGGTGAATACTCCTATCTAAAAATGTTTATATTTGCTCAGGTGGGCACACGCTTTCATTTCAGTACAGTCCTACAACCTACAGGTTAAGTTACTCTATGACTGATGTTTGCCCTACACCTCCCACAATCCCCATATTCCAATTAGGATCTGTTATTTTTTTATTCACTTCCTTACATAAGAAGGAACAATTATTATTTTATCAACAGAAATCTGTCTGTAATTAATACAAGAGAATACAGGAAATTGTTATGAAGAATGATTTATCATTATCTAAAAAAGCTGACCTGTTCTGCAGGTTACTGTTTGAGAGCCAAATCAATGAGTTAGTACCCAAATTTTTACAACTAACTGGCAAAAGTGTTATTTATAATCAAGGTATCAGATGCCATGAAACACATTAAACATTCACAATAAGCTTCACTAATTTTGCAAATTAAGTCTCTTAAAACATTAAAGGTCTTCAAGTTGAGTTATTAATGAACTCCCTTTCTCATTACAGAGAAATAAAATGCAATCTTTTAAAAAGAAGCACTCATCTGTAGAAGCTTCCTAATTAAACTGGTTCAAAGCATGTGCAGCATGACAGTTTTGTTTAGGGGTTCAACATTTTAATTGGCAGAAAATGCTTAGAGTTGCTCTAGCGATGCTCTTGGTAATAAGGCAGGGGTCAGCTCTTACTACACTGAGACCACACCACAAAGGAATTTGTACCAAACACCCACTCTGTCTGCTCTACAGCAGTCTCTGAGCAGCTAACAAGACTGCAGATCACTAGAGGAGATTCACCTATAAGAAGTTAATTATTTGAATGACTCTGCAATTGTTAAGAAAGATTACTGGCAATACATACTTTCCAACAGTTATTAACATCTATGAGAATGCAGTTATTTCAAATTGCATTTATTTCTAATGATGCTAATATGCACCTATGTACTAATCAATATTCACGTTACCAATACTTTCATTTTCAAAATACAGACATTATATCCAAGATTTTTAGATTTTTAATATTTTAATGCAATTGCACATCAACAGTTCCATTATAATTTATGAAAGATAGCAGTGGCAAACATGTATTTGGAAAGTCCATTCAGTTATTAAATTCTACCCTTAAAGTAACTGATTTAACAGTAGTAAAAATATTTTAACTTAGAACTATGGTGATGAGGTAAGAAGTCTACTCATTTCTGCTCAAGGTACACAGAAAAAAAACTGGCAACAGAGGATTTTGTTGGAACACTCCTCATGTGCTAAGAGAGAAATAGTCAGAAAAGGGAAGTGTCAGAAATGGCAATTTAAATGCTCTTGTACTTGCTTATGCCTATCTTTTAAGTTCACCAAAAGTTCTGCATGTCAGTTCTACAGACCTGTATCACTGGTAAAATACAAAAGTAGTAAGACCTAAAATAATATTTTCCAGTGAATGAACTGTGATGATAGTGTTGTTCTCTATTCCTGAATTAATAGGTCCAGGTCAAATTTATTAAGAAATTTAGTGCCAAAGTAACACTGCAACTTTCCAACTTTGAGATAAACATATGGACCACCTCAGTCCCACTAAGAAAAAAAGACACCTACCTGATGCACCTGTTTTATCTTTATTCTCAGTTGATGCATTTTTATTTCTTGTAAAATCTTCCAGCTCATCATAATGTACAATACAAAGCCTTCTCTCAATCTGGTAGAGCAAAGCAGGACATATGTACACAAAGAGCTCAGGAGATATTAGGGAGCTGGCTTCCAGACCATAGAACCGTAGCAGCTGTGTAGCATTTAAGCACTGCAAGCAAATTGTACAAACAAATTAAACATAAAAGCATCTATTTTCACTTATGGAAAATGCAGGGTATTATTTGAGAACACAAACAAAGCAGAAACTTTGGTCCAAATGTTCCACCAGTGCTAAAACATGTCTTAAACTGATCTATGCAATTTATGAGAGAAAAGAAACAGTAAAAATATCTGCACCACACATTCAAGTCTCCCAACACCTACATAACTTGTGATAAATATCAATGAAAAGCAGTTTCCATATTCTTTACACAGTACAAGCAATGAAGAAAAAGCAACAGGTGAAGAGTGGAAAAATGTAAATCCAAAATAGGTTTTTCAATACTTCTGTTTACCTACCAACCTTCTAGGTTTTGAGTTTCACTTTTTAATACAGTTTGAAACCTTGAACATTGCACTCCCTCCATCCTTCTAGTTAAAATAATGACTTTACAAGGTCCTGCATCTGTAGTTAACTGTAAGGGGAAGGGATTTATGGTGCTGGCAGAAATAATGGATGCTGAAAGACAAAACAGAAGAGCTTCCACCAAGCAGAGTGCTACTGAAGCTACACCTGCAATTGCTTCTTAATCTATTAGGACAAAGGTATGAGAAGTGTGCTGAAAAGATGCAGGTATTTTAGGAAAGAGCATCTGTGCAGTTTTCAAAAATGTTAATGATCTCAGATTCAGAAAGAAGTCCAAAAAAGGTGTGTGTGGTGGCAGTATTCGGGAATATTGGGAAGGGAAAAGCCTCCCCTATAAGCAGGATATCTCAGAAAGCTTTACAGGTCAGATTCATACCCTGTGTTACACTATGGTCCCAAATATCTGTGGGTATGCCCCTTCAGTTATTATGTGACAGCACTGCAAGTCAACTTACCAGCTCTCCATTCCATACCCACCTCTTCATGCTTGTGCTCATCTTCACCGTGCTCCTTGTGCCCACGTGCCGCAGGGAGGGCGTGTTTCCTCACGCTGATCTGCTTGTGCGAGGCCTCTCGCTTGCTGGTGTGGCGGTGCCCGGCGGCACTGCCCAAGCTGCCATCCTGGTGGCCGTGGCCGGCAGAGCGGTCACCGCTGTGCTCGTGGTGGTGCGTGTGCAAGTGAGAGGCATCGTGGACGTGGTCATGCTTGTGGACACGATTGTGCTCGTACTGATCACCGGGATCGTGCTCCGGGGCGTAATCCCACGTAGCGTCTCCCGACGTCTCGCTGATCTTCTTCTGCTTCTTCTTCTGTTTGCGTTGTTTCCGTTCGGGCTGATCCTGAGTGGTGTTTGTCTCTGTGGAAGGCTCGTGGCTCTGCTCGGCGTGGTCGCCGTGACTGACGGAATCGTTGCGCGAGTGGCGCGTGCCGTTGTGCTCGTGCCGGTGTGGGCGCGGGTGGTGGTGGTGGTGGCGGCGGCTTTGGTTCTGAACGTGTTTGCCATCCTCCTTCACCGAGGGCACCGCCGCGTCTCTCTCGGTGTCGCATTTATGATTTCTCTTTGCAGACACACCGACCGTGGTCTGGTTTTCTGAATCTGAGTGGCTGTGAGCATGGTTATGAGGATGAAAATGCTTTCCTTCCTGTACTTCCAAAGCATACAAGTGAGAAACATGATCGTGGCCAATATCATCATGATTTATCATCACTACTTTTACCTCTCCCAAACCAAGGCTTATTAACAGTTTTTCCAGGCCAAAAAAAGATAATCTTCCATTTTCACCATAGCGATCAAAAATCTTTTCAATGTAGTATTTTTGTTCATTTTCTGCTTCCAACGTTGAAAATTTACTGGGCATAGATTCTGTTCCTCCATTCTGGAAGTATGATTCATTTGAGATCTGATAGTCATTATGGTCGTGTACACGATCCTTTTTGGGACCGTTGTTGTGTCCATCTCCATGGCAATGATTGCACTGATGAAAAATAAATGTCAGCAAACAAATGATGCAAAATTTTGTGTGCATGTGTACCTTCATCTCTGTTTCCTACAAGAAACACAAAGGGAAGCACGTAGCTGTAAAAGCAATTTCAATGGCAATTTATATGGCCTATCAGTTTGGTACTTATGCCAACTGAATCCGTCACAAAACTTTTTAGATATTGGCAATAAAAGAACAGCAACTGCAGTACTTTTACTGCAGAAATTGTATTAATGTTGTTCTCTTATCCAACAATAAGACAGACTCTGTGTATTTTAGAGATGTGGTTTTACAAACCATATTTACAGGAGGCGATGATAAGAAAAAGATTAACAACATTTACAGTTTTCAGAGGCATCTATACTTATGATAACCTATAATATTGAAAATCTTGATAAAACACAAGCTACAAAAGAATGAAAATTATTTTAAAATAATAATGCTGTATTTTCCCAATTACAGGAGTGACAGGCAGGAAATACAGCTGAAAACCCACACACCATTTGTTCTCTTTTGTGCTGCTAAAGTGCCTCCGCTAAATACACTACACAATTCCCTATTTTGAAATTGCCCATTACCAATGTAAAAATAAACTGTCATTAACCAATTTCAATGTATTGCTTAAGTGTTCATATTTTTAGTACTTTTCACTTGGTTTACTGACTTCAAAGATCTATGTGGACATCCATTTAAAAGTAGGGTTATATGGAAAACACCTGCTTATGCAACTCAAAAAATACTGTTAATGCTTACGATGTTGAAAGCAGTTAGTGCTGATTTTTAGAAATTATATCATTGAGACAATGTGGTTTTCAGTTTAGTGTTACATGTAAAAAACTTACAATTCAACACCAGGTTATGAAGGAGGCACTGCAAAAGCTGTCTTGTGTTCAGAATTGAAAACAGTTCACCATTTGACACTGCAGCAAATGCAAGGATGTAAGGGGACAGGAAAGAGGCCAGCTGTGCTTTCAGCTCTTAACACTGCCAGTGGGTTTGGTTCCTGATGTGCACCTTGACTCAAGCTGCCACTGGCCCTACATTCCCAGACACGAGTGACCTGCCCAGCGCATCCTGCCGCGCCACTGCCTCTCACATGAGACAGGAGAAATTTGGTTGGCCTTCCCAAGCCCCCACAGCTGCTCACTAAAGTGTGCTTTGTGCAGCCAGCCAGGAAAGTGCTCTGCAGCAAATCCCAAACATCTGAAGTACATCTTACTTTCCCAAAACACCAGCTTGCTCGTTTGTGCTTAAACACTTGTAAACACATTTCTGCACACACACACACACAAAATCTGTTGGAAGCTCCTATACTTGTAACAGGTTAGCAGAGAAAAGGAAGGAGCTGCCTTCTATAGACCCAGGGTGGCAAATACATGTGTCTAAGACATGTACACAGAAGACTGAGGGAAATCTTCTTCCTGTTAACCTCTACAAATCCAAAATATGAAAATTCACTTTTCATTGGAGCTTCAGAAACTTACAAAAATTTTTAAGAATGCAAAACTCTCTTTTTCAATGCTGTCCCATTTAAAAATATAAGCCCAGAAGAATATCTGTCAAATGGAGGAATCTGCATCAAAACTGATTCCACGGACATCAGATAGGTCAATGGCTACTCACTGTACATTAGTGGTTTATTTTTATAAACAACTGTTCAATCATCAGTCTGGAATAAGCATGGTTTATCTCCAGTTTAATCCCCTACATTCCAGTTACTGATTTCAGGGCTGTGATAAACTTTTTGAAGTAGTTCAGTATAGTAAGTTCATCCCCAAAATTTCCTGAAATATTATTTTCATATATTAATATATATATATAAAGTAACTGTTGTAGGTAAGACAAAAGTAGTATTTTCTCCTCCTTTGCTGCATAATGGAAATACAATCGTAACAAGCAAAATTAAATTATTCTCATTTAAACAAGCATGATCCAGACTAAAATATCTCTACCAGGAAATTCATGACTAAAGCATGCTCCTAATCCTTTTCACAACCTCATGATCTTTTCCATGTGACTGTCTCATACAATACTACTAATACATTTCTTGGAAACTTTAGTCATGCATCCCTAATTGTGGTGTCTAGCTTTGAATGGTACCTTTTCTCTATGCCCTAGTGGTTAAAATAGTTTGTAACCTATGACTGTGATTCGTTGCTGACAAACAAGAGCTGAGCAGTATCAGACCAGTTTCAAAATCAATTACTTGTCTGTTTTCAGTTAAAACAGTAATAACCCTAGCGCAGTATTTTTGATCTTCTGTTGTATAATATTCTGTATCTTCCATTGCAAATCTTGTTACGGAACAGATACTTAAAAAACAAATGCACCCATAATAAAAAGTTTACAAAAGAACAACCAGAAAAAATGAATTCTTTCTTTCTTTTTAAAGGAGCTTCATTATTCTCTAGGCAACTGTAAATACCTGTCATGTTTAACCTGTCAGGCAGTACTCATATGTGTATAATACTGGAAAGCTGAAGTCCAAGTTCTATACACTTCAGTGGCACAAAATTGTATATAGCAGATCTCATTATAGGAACATTAAGACACTCAAATCCCCTCAAGAGAATATGCAAGGGCAGCCTGAGGACAAGGCTACACCAAAGCTGAAAAAGAATCTGCCTATTACTGCTGTCAGCCTTGGCCTGATTCTGCTCACTCGTTTGATTCCTTGCTGCCTGCCCCCCGCAGCTCCCGAGGGGCAGAACGGGATCCGGGCAGACAGGAGGGAAAACAGCTCCAAGCTGTGGGTCCGTAGGAAACTGCAGCACCCCTAAAGGGCAGGGCTGAAGTACCAGTACCTGCCACCCTTCCCTGAGCTGCAGCAAGGCAGCAGGACAAGCCCACCCCAAGCCAAGCTCCAAAATGAGACTGTGTACATGTGCAGGGGCAAAGATGAAGTGTGTCCCACCAGAGGGCATTTCAGAAAGGCACTGGTGCTGCCCAGGGCCCCCCGTCCCCTCCCCACACAGCCCTGCCAGAGATCATTCCCAGCAAAAGGAGAACTGATGGAACATCCACACACACACAGGCTTCAGGTGAAAGCACCTGGGCAGTACCTAAGCACAGCTGCCTTCTCTGCGTGGAAAACTCAGCCTAGGGTGTTTCAGATACTTATGCATAGGCACCTGTGATCAGAGTTGGGTTTGGGTTTATTTCTTTTAAAAATCTTTTTTTCATTCAATTTCCCTTGGATTTATGAAATTTATCCACAGCGCTTGCTATCTATTTCAGCCGTTCTTCTTATATAGCACTTGATGCCTTAAAGCCTGGAATATAATTTGTGGGGACATCTTTGTTTACTTATCACCAACTGTTTCACTGAGACTAGAAAACTAGTTCAAGAGTTAGGCTTTACTTAAAACAACAAACTTGGATTCAAATAATGTAGTCATACAAAATTCAAACTCAAATAAAAGCCACATCTGTTATTCCAGCATTTGCAGCCCACGTAGTACAGCATTTTTTCTGTGTACAATGCTGACAAGAATATTTTAAGTGCCCAACTTTCTTCCCCCTAACCCTTTTTGTTGTCTACTCCCAACAACTTTAATAACCTGAAATATTTGTAATATAAATGCACTGATTCCTTCCCTTCCCACGCTCCTTCCTAACTAATTTCAGTTTCGCTCCCTTGTTCAACTTTCTTATCCTTGTTTTCTCTGAAAAGTGTTCTGCTCATCTATGAAAAACATCTTTGACTCCTCTAAGTTACTCAGCTTGAATGCCACAGACAGAGAAGTGCTTTAGCAAGATTTCATGGGCATCTATGCGTTCCAAAACAAACACAGGCTCCAGCTAAGGCAAGAGAGAACCCAGAGAGACAAGAGGTGCTAAAAATAAGGACAAAGCAATATTCTTACCAAACTAAGGCATTCTCACTGTGAGGCAGTGCAAGTTCAGCACGTGTGTAACTCACTTCTATTAAGAACTTATCAGAGTAACAGCTCCATGAGAAATGCCAATTTCATAAAAAGAGAAATATTTCTTGAAATCACTATTGACTACACAAAAACGGTTTTTCTGACAGGTCCTAGAAATTTAACTGCTTTTCTATACTGCAGGTATTCGCTCCAGTGTACGTGCAGGAGAGATGTATGCAGCTTCCTCCCCATCCTGAACTGTGCAATACTTCATACAAATATTCAGTTAAAAAAAAAAAGCTGGAACCTGAAAATCCAAATGAACCTACTCTACATTTTTTGTATTTCACATTTTTAACAAATACTAGCATACAAAATCGTATTAACCTAGCACACATATTTAAGGTAAGTTTTTTAAAAAAAATTAATGTGGAATTAATATATTGTTGTTATTGAAAGACATTTAAGGAAAGCCATAAACACATTTTAACTAAATAATAACAACCTGTTTTATCAGTCTTAAGCCGACATTAGCTTCTGCTAATGAAAACAGGAAAATATGCTGCAGATCAATAAAGTTAAAATGAACTATTTCCAACTTTAGTTCTCACCCATCTCCTGTATTTTCTTCCTTCTTCAATCTCAGTGAAACAGGTTTCTGGATTTCAGTGGAACAGGTTTGTGGATTTCAGTAAACCTCATTCATTTGAAAACCTATAGCCCAGTAGGAGGGGCACTTTGTAAGAACAGACCATTAACTAATTGATCCAAGCCCTATTTGCCAAGTTAATACCAGATAAGACTTAAAGAGTACAGAAAGCATTTATGCATAACTGAATGCACCATGAATACTTCCTAAAAATCTCAACTGTGAAGTATTTGAAAAGCCAAGTCCCAAGCATAATAAAATTATCTTGAACTAATACAGTAGCAATCTACCAGCTCATTTATGCAGAAAGGAGCATTTATTCTGAACATAAAAAACCTGGACAACCTCCTTCAAAGGGTCAGTTACTTGTAAGAAATTGCTGAGTACAGGATCCTTCTCAGAGCTCAAAAGAATATAAAAACTTCAGAATACTTGGAAGTTCTGTAAGTGCTAGTTTTGCTCACCAAGAATTAATTTGCAGTCTTTCATATATAAATTGGATGTAGTCCATGAAACACCTATTAATGCACAGAATTTATAACAGAGCCAATTTGCTTTTGTGCCAATATTCTGTATTGAACATACTGTTCCATTAGATCCTATTAAAATGCCAAGCAGTGGTTGTAAGATTGAAGTACTTGAAAAGACAAACCAGTTACAGCTGCATTTTAATATTTCATTTTTCTTTTGCAAGTAAGCAAATTGTTTTGGTTAGAACCAAAGCTGAAGTTCAACAAGTATTTTACGATGGTGTTGCACTTAAAGCAGCAGTGGTGCCCTCCTCCACTGCTTCACTCTCTCCTTCCCATTCCCACAAAACCATTTTTGGACACCAGCACATTTGTTTGCTGATCTGTTCACTGTGCAGCTGTACAACTAGATTCTGCTGAAAAAAAGCCTTAAAAAAGAAAAAAAAAAGAGATTATTTTCATGACAGATCACTTTTCCTATCTGGCTCACTGTACAGCTGCACAAACACCACAGTCCACACAAAAAAAGAGCCACCCAGCTCTAGGTGGGAACACCAGTTACTGACCTGGTTGATTTGCAGTCTAACAGAATATTTTGACAGAGAACTAAGAAATCAACTGTCTACCTCAAAATGCACTCAAATAACATTGAAATATATTTCCTATTGAAAGCCATTTGAAAATAATTTCTCCAACTTTCCCTTCAGAGCAGAATATAACAATATTTCTAATAAAGTGTTAAAACCAGTTGCAGTACTTTTATTTTCTTATAACTTACACCACTATAATGATTTCATCCTTGCACTACATTGTAGTACTTGTGGTATGTTAGAAGGCATAAAAGGCATGTCTTTGATGAGTGTTTAATACCTACATCATTATAATAAACCTCTCTCCATCACTGCTACAATCAAAAAAGGAATTATGCATGCCTACTGCTAAGCCAATGACTTCTCTCACTTAAAAAAACCAGAAGAATAAACTTAGAAAAGCTGTCAATTATGGAAGCCCACTCAAACATGAGACTAAAGCATACTTCTCTTACATGTGCTTTGCCAAATTAGTGCCTGATTGTGAAGGCCATTCCTAGAACAAAGAGGTTTCAAATTATATACCATTGAACCAAACCTGTATTTTAAATAAGAGATCTAGTTAATGAACAGACTTTTATAAGGTGCTCTGCTAACATGCCACTCAAACTCTTCTTAGCCAAGTTATTCAGTCAAGAGAACAAACCAGGAGAACTGCTACTCTCAGACAGCAGGCAGCTACTGGAACCAGTGACCTCCTGAATTAGTGAGCTCCTAAAAGTATATTTGTTCAGTAGCCATGGGAGACAAAGGAGTTTGTGAAGATGTCTTGGCAGATTCAGAAGTAACACTTAACCAGTCTGACACAGGACATACAATAGTTGTATGTATTTCAACACGCAAATCCACCAATGAAACACCAGCTGAACCAATCAGTGTCATTTTCACCACATTCCAGGTGAGACATTAACAGAATTCACACCATTTCTCAGCCATCATTTATTTTAATAAAGATTATTCTGAAAGATCTACCTGGCTACTCCTTACAAGTTTGTGTAGTGATGGAGGCAACCATTCAAACTGATACAAATACTGACTGGCTTTAACCTTTCTAAGTAAGGTATTAACTCAGAAGGGACACAAGTTCAAGGTGAAATAATGAAAATGTAGTATTTAATACCCAATATTACTCTTAGTGCAAGATTAGAGACAGAAGAGGGGCAAGGAAGCACAATATTACTGGTAATATGTGAGGCAGAAATGTCAAGGGTCTGGCATTGCTTATTGTCAGGGGAAGGAAAACTGAAGCAAACCATAACTCCACGTCCAGAATAAAGAACTGCAGAAGAACTTTGGTATTTCACTCTTATTCAATCACTGCTTGACTGAATACAAGGAACTCCTGCATGACACTTTTCATAGGATATGGGCAAAACTCAGCAAAAATTGTGGGGTTTTCCCATTGTTGATATACATTCCTTTTATGTGTAGAACAATGTACTCCTCTAGGTGTTTCACTTCGAGAATTTTTTTTTGTTTATAAAATATAATTAATCCTTTGTTTTTGCCAATTTACTTTTAACAATTAAGCTACAGTAATGGATAAAATTCCAGTAAGTTAGTTTATTTATAGAAATTCTCAGGATTTTCCACAAATAAATGGCAATTTGCCTTTTTCAACTTTATTCCTGTTTTAAGAACTCAACAACAGTACAATACAAGGCGAAGTATTGTCTTCAAAGACTGGGAAAGTATTTTACATCACTCAGGGTAACTGTTTTCTGCAATTAATTTGAATCACAAAGCTTGATACAAGGGAACCAATAATAATTTGCTGTACTTGCTGCATTGTTATTAAAGCATCTCATCTTCATCTGCACTAACCTCTCACATTCCTCTCCCTACTACTGAACATACATAGTTAGCAAAAGTCAGCATAAGAATTTTTACCTAAAGCCACCAAAAATTAACTTCTGTGACTCTGTATCACACTCTGCAAGACACAGATGCATAAATTTAGACTACACACTTCACAGAACTCAATCCCTTATCTGGAGTACAAAGACAGCAACTCAGTGAAAACATAACTCGTTATGGGTATACTACAATGAAAAGCAGAATTTTGTATATACATCCTGCTGCAGCTACTTTGTATTTATTTACTGAATGCATGGTCTGCGAGCAAGTGGACCTGTTAATATAATGCAATGCCTCTGTTGGACAATTGCCTCAAGGCAAAAAAAGCCTTGAGCTTTTTTTCACAAAAAAAAGCACGGTTCAGAACAGCAAGAACGGAAATCTATCCTGTTTATGTATCGTAGCAGATATCAAATAAATAGGAATATTTTATATTTAGCATAAAAACTTAGTATTGCAAGGCGACCATGTTATTTGGACTGCAGCTAAGTTGCATTTCTTAAGTTTTAATGTGTGCTAATACAATTTGAAACTATACTTTTTGGCTGAGATACTGTCTTCTAGAGACAGATGTTCAGGTCGGCACAAAAAAATGCTTCTATATTCTGCAAACAGCACCAGACAATATATATGACCAATATATATGACCTAATACCTATGACCATTAGCATTTTATGGAATCAGAGTTCTTATCAAGGAAGTGCAGCCCTGGTGGAAGGAGGCCTTCCTTGACAGGAATCGTTGCAGAAATTGCACAGAGCCCTGAGGAGCAATGTAACCATGATGTGAAACAGTCCAATCTGCCACCTGAGAGTGAAGCAGTTTTTCTGGACTGCTCTGTACAAGGCATGAATGAAGCAGGACTAAGAAGCAGCACTGGCTCACTGCTCCCCCTTGCAGGAACACTCACTTGGGGCAATACCTGTTATTTTGCAAGAGAACTGAACTCAGCTGCCAGCTGTACAAATGACACATGGCTATAATGAACAATCCTAGATGGAATTCAGTGCTACTCAACCCTATTTAGAATTCAAACCAGTATGAACAAAGATATTACTAAAAAAACAAAATCCATAAAAAGAATTATGTTGAACAATGTCTACTGAGACTACCTTGAAGATTACATACACTTTTCCTTTGTTTTTCTTTGATGCTCCAATCTTAGTATAGCTGCATGCTGTTATCAGCAATTAGCTTGGTTAAAGAGTAACTATAGCTATCAAATCACCAGCTGTAAATAATTTATCATTTAATTATGTTTGAGAATTCAAGATATTGTTTTTGTCCATTAATAATCATCACCCTGAGGAGTTATTTATGAATGTGTGCAAGTCAGGTAATCTAGAGATCTGCATCTTTATGTATAAATTGTATGACAACACCTGACTGGAATTAATGCTGAATTGTAGTGGTCTTTACTAGGAGATGTGATTGGTAACTATTTCTAAAGCATTTATAACCTACATGCAGAAACACTGCACAAAGTCTGTGTTTATTGTATTTACGATTTTATGCAAATTCTGCATAAAACTTCTTTCATGCATTCATTACCTGAAGAGCATTTTATCTCACATATGCATTTAATCTTATCTAACCAACCACAATGTAGATTGATGACTTTCAGACATGATCAGTTATACATTAATTTCCAGTATTACAAAGACTTTCTCCCAAATCTAGATTTGTTTAGCTACCTCAATGACTTCAGAACTGTGTCTTTATCGCTTAAGACATTATTCAGACTTACTCACAGTTATTCAGAATTGTGCTTATCACTTAAGCCCCAAATTAAATGCTTATACAATTCTCTGTACCTCTTAGCAATCCAGAAACTCCCTCTGGAGTTTTAAGTCCTCTGTTAATAGTCCACATTTTGTATAGACATGCCACTTTGTTTAATACTAACTTACAGTGACTGTCAACACAGAAGAAAAAGAGGGGCAGGTTTCTCTTACAAACTTCATGAGGGTACAGAGAAAGTGACAGCCAGGTGAGAATGAAGCTCCTGGGTCACTGAGAGAGAAAGGACAACAGCTGAGTCATTTCTCCTCTGCAGCAATGGAAAAAGCAGCCAGGAAATGCAAAGAGAGAAGATGAGGCAGCACAATGTGATAGGAGAACACTTCCAGTCCAATGAATCATGTCCCCCAGTATGGGTACAACACCCTATGTGTAATTCCAACATCCCCTTCTTCTCAGAAGCTTTTGAGACTGACATCAGCAAACCATCATCTTCCAAGTCTTTTATGCTGCTTTCCAGCTTTCTGGGTATTTTAACCTGTACAGACTTTGCACTATCACAAGAGGTAACAGAAGTGACTTCAAACAACTATTTTCTAACTTCCTTACTCCTCAGATTTTTATTACATCCAAAAAGCCTGGAGCAATGGCACTGATTCAATAGCACTAAAGACTCTGAAAAGGGGGACTGATGCAGCACATACCTTTCTCTCCTTCAGGAGGTTACATTGTGGCAGGACATGGTTTCCAGCATTTCACTCAGATTTTGAAATTTAGAAAAAAAACCGTTTTATTAGCTTTGCCTAACTGGTACACATTTCCTTGCCAGACCTTATTAGGTGTATTCCAAGTAATATCTCAGCTGTAATTAAAGAATGACATAAGAGCAGTCTTAATTCTTTCTGCATTAAGTGTTACTTCAGGCCTTTATCAGCAAGATAAAATTACTAGTTTCATTTAAGGTAACTTCAGTAGCCCACCCCTAAAGATAATACTTTTCAGATGATAAAATTGTTTTAAATAATTGCTATCTAAATTAAGTTGGACTCCCACAGTAAACCAGGAAGTGATACAGATTTTCTTCACATTAGAATAGAAATTGCTTCCCGAAAGGCATAAATTCTCAGTATTCACAGAACCCTGCACCTGAAGCTCAATCCTGTGAAAAGCATTCCTGCCCAAGGAACAGAACTGCCATTGAACTTTCCTTCTCTGAAACTTCTACTGACATTTTAAAATGTGTTACAAAAAGTCAAGATACATTTGACAATTCTGAAAACATCCTAAAAAATAACATGCTATGAAATACGAAGCGCTCTGACACTGTTGATCATTGAACTGAGAAGAAAATGGAATGAGATTTTCTCATTCTGGTATCATTTTCACTGCTGGCACATGCAGTTATATCTGTCCATCCCTCCTACTGTCCCAACAGTTTGTACAGATGCCACCATACTTCCATCAAGTTTCACTACACTAAGGGGACAAATCATAACTTACAGAAAAACTTTAATGGAGTTTGGCTTTCAAGTAGCTTCTGTAATTTTAATCAGCAATTCCATCTGATGAAAACACATAAATGTTCTCAAACTGATTTACTTTATCACTGATTTATCAAGTGCCTATCACACATTCAAAACAAACTTCCACTTCTGTAAAAACTCTGACAGAGACAGGAATAAGTCTTTACAATAGGCACAATCATGATCAAACGACATTGAAACTGGACAGCAAAGGCAAACAAGTCCAAACACACTTCCTTTAGGACTATATACAACCTTGAAGTCCATGTGATCTGGGCACTACTTAAAAAGTCTCTTCAGACTTGAATCAGCCACTGCTTTGCAGAAAATGTATTATGAATAGAAAATTACAGTTGCTTGACTTACTTAGTGAAGATCAGGAAGAAAACCCATGCCATGATGGATATATTAATTTTACCATATGTATACATTTATCTGACTTGAGCAAGTCAAAGTAATGATGGTCAGCATGTGCTTTTTCACATCAAGTAAACTTTCTGGAACATGTATGAATTACCCTGATGATCCAATTTCGTTCAATTATCTTCTTGCAATGGGAAAAACATCCATTAAGACAAAGCCTGTGAGCATATTTGACTAACTTTAAACCACAGCTCTATTGTAATTGCATGTTTTATGACTGATTGGATATATATGCTGCAAACTTAATACCTGGGGTTTATGTAAGCCAACCTGGAAAGCACAGAGATCTACACAAATATTAACTGAAACAAAGCTCATAGTTTTGGAGAATTTATTTCTTTATGTAGCCAGAATCTCCAGTCATATTGCCTATTCCAGACAGCTGAAAGTGTGTAACCTCTGTACACCCATGGACACTAACGTGATGCCCATATGGAACTGCCACCATTAATCTCATCAAACACACACAATTAATTCACAGTCTGTCCATCTATCTATCTATCTAGGCACTATTGTTCTTTAGAAGTAGATTGCATGGTTGCATACTTTTTTTCTCTAAAGTATGAGTTAAAAGCAGTTGAAAACAAAAATGCTGCAGGACACCACCAGTAACTCTATTAATAACCATTAATTTAGCACAAGGATTTAGCTGGATAGTGACACTGGTCAACATTCTTTGGAACCACAGAGCTTCTTCCAGTTACTGTCTTACATTACCATGCCAGACTATCAGCCTACAGAGTAACCATCAGTCTCTCACTTTGGAGTTGCAGAGCATGCCTCAGTCCAAATTCCTATTTCCCTGCACGTCTGAAGCAAAGCACGTCATTCAGAGAAAGAAACCAGAGTGCACTCTCTGGTAAAGCCCAATTAAAAAAACCTCGTATGATACCTTTTTAATACCCAAAGTTTTCTATTTTTATGTCACTGTGTCAGTTACTACTACTCAAAGGGATACAAGAACATACCCGATGGAACATGCCAGGAATTACTTTTGTTAACTAGATGACAACTGCTTCCATTCGTCTGAAAACTAACCAGGTCTTCCAGTGTGCATTTCTCAGTTCTGTATCAGGCTCGAGGTTATCACAGCTTCCCTTGGTGTTATGGTACAAGATCCTACCTTAATAAAAAAAAACACATGATGATTGCTACTTACAGACATACAGCGTTAGGAGTGCTAGAAACCAGAAGTATTTCTACTCAGGCAACTCTTGCTCGGAGAATTTTAACAGCTAGCAGGGCATGAACACTTCTAGAGAGAGGCCCAAAAAAGACAAAGATAGCTACAGATTTTAAAGAGCAATTTTATTCCGCAGTCTCAACGTTACGGGTGTATTTCCAAAGGATGCAGCATAAGCAGCAGAGATGGTAGAGAACAGGAAATCAATATTTTTCGCTCATCCTTTCTGTGTCTGTATAGCACAGCGACAAAGCCTCCTGACCCTTCCGCCCTTACTCATGTTTAGGTTACATGCAGCTTACAGCCCGGGTGATTTTTCCGCAGCTGTGAACGATATATCCCAACCGCAAGCCCTGCAAGGTTTAATCGCGTGGCTCCTTCATCACCCACCGCTCGGTCCTGCCCCCAATACCGCCAAGTCCCGCGGGCGCCCTCGGCGGACCCCGCACGGCCGCTCCTGCCCCGCACCCCGCGCAGCGCCCACGCCGGGCGGGCAGGGCCGGCGCCTTCCCCCCGCGGCCGCGGCCTCCACGTGGCCGCACCGAGAGCGACCGAGCTCGGCAGGGCCGGGGCGCGCCCAAAGCCGCCCTCCCGGCAGGACGGCTGCCGGAGCGGAGTGGGAGAGGGGGCACCGGGCAGCTACGTGCGGCTGCAACCCGCCGGGCCAGGGG